>JBCJKH010032097.1:0-19755 GCA_039877255.1 Loriculus beryllinus
AGCTATGGCTGCCCCTTCCCTGGCAGTGTTCAAGGCCAGGTTGGACACAGGGGCTTGGAGCACCCTGCTGTAGTGGCAGGGGTTGGAACTGGATGAGTCTTAAGGTCCCTTCCGACCAAAACCAGTCTGGGGCTCTATGACTGCCTGTGGAGCACTTACTTATATTTAGTTGCCTGGGTAGCTACTGTGATGGAGAAGCCAAGAATCCCAGAAGTGTTCCTGCAGGTAGGGTAGACATAGTAGCTAAAAACAACAAAGGGAAACAGTAAAGTCATTCACAGCACAATTGAGTTTTCATTTTTAAGATGTGCTACAAGTTAAAATAGTGTTGGTACTTTAGAAAGAAAAATCCCAGCTGTAACTTCCCAACAGTCTTAATTCCTTTCTTCCCTGCATCGCTGCACTGCAGCATTTCCTCATGTTTATGAACTCCTTCTCTTGGCACAGAATTTGTGTTTGTGTTCTCACAACAACTTCACACCATGACAGACCTATAGCTGTGAAAAGCTTATTCCAGTTTCCGAGGTAGAAGGGGACCTCTGAGGGAGGCTGCCACACACCATAGAGCCGCTGTGAAAACAGCCTCAGGGAACAGGGTGCTGATTTAGGAAGTGGAAGGAACAACTTTGTGCTGAGTAATTGTGAGTTAACCCACTGGTAATAGATAAAATTCTTAGAGCACTCAACAGCAACTTGGCTGCAGCCTGTGTCAGTTGGTACTCTTGGTTTTGATGTGTTTATGTTAGTTTCCATCACTGTAACTCAGGAATTAGCCACGTGCAGGAAGTGTTTCCAGAGCAAAACTGCTAAGGAACAGCAAAAGTAGGAGTGCAGGAGCAGTCCTCCACAACGAACTCACCCAAGGGTCTGCTTGGTCCTCAGGAAGTCAAAGCAAGGCTCTTCCATGTGCATCTGGAACAGAGCACACACACATTACAGCAGAAGCAGCGCTCCTCTGCAGCCACCCTCCGGCTCTGCACAGCCCCTTGATCACAGTGTGTGAAGTTTGCACACAAACACTAACTTACCACAATCAGCTCCATAAGGGTATATTCCCTTAGGCTTCTGGCACCTGACTAGAAAGAAAACAAAAAACTTGGGGTCATTCCATGGAGTTAAATGCTGTAGTTCAGACCAAGGGGAGGGCTGTGGCACACACCTCAGCCCGGACTGAAGCACCAAATTCATGGCAGGGACAGATAGAAAGTTCCTGTTTTCCATGAAGGCCTCAATGCGGCCCTCAGGAGAGAGGGAAGGGGCTCAGCCCAGGACCACAGGCTCAGTAGTGGGGACACAGGAGATCACCAAGGCACAAACCCATCTACAAGCACTAGCACAGGCATTGGGGAACCCCACACACTGCAAAAGCCCACCTGGGTTTAAGCAAGGTTTCAGCATGCTCTGTTCAGAGACCATAACTGTGACTTAGGTACAACCGTATGAGCATCAGCAGCTACCAGAGGGAAGAGGCCAGTACCCACTAAGCTACCACGTACCTGGTAATAGACTGTCACTTCTGAGTTGGCATCTCCTTTGTTGAGAGTTTTCACTTTACAGAGCAGATGTGTATTTGGCAAATCCACCACCCGGAACTGAACAGGGCAGGGATGGACCAAGGGAGCAAACTGGAGCTTTCTGAAGGGAACACAAACAGCAAAACCTCAACCACCATTCACATCTCAGGCAAAACCAACACCCAGACATTTACACATTTGGTCTGACTTTATTTTCCCCTTCCCCAAACCAAACCAGTGCCCACTGAAATTGCCATGATGAACAGTCACCTCCCACAAGCACCTGTAGTCAGGAAGGGAGGAAGGAACTTCTGCACCACTCCCACCCTGACCCCTTCCCTCCTGGAAAGCATCTGAACTTGATTATAGTTTCCACACAATGAGTCAAGAGATACTCACTGAACAACGTAATTCAGAAAATCATTTGCTTCCTAGGAGAGAAAACATAGGTTTTATTTAGAAAAGAATTATTACCCCAATTCATGACTACACACCCCAGAGCATCACTTCAGAAGGTGATCTCCCAAGCAAAGACCAGCTGAGCTGTCACACCAGCCACATTCCTGCCCCCTTGACACCTCTGCCCCATGCTGCAAAACAAAGCAGTCTCCAGGCAGCTTCTTGCACTGTAACTTGCCCAGAAGGAGAAGCAGAAGCCAGAGGAACAGCATCAGCCATTGCAACAGTGAAAGGTGGGCACAGGAAGAGGTAAGGCTCCTCTCTTGTGCATCAAGTTGGAGCTCTGGGAAGGAGACTTAGGTTTAAGTGGAACAAATGGAAGGAAGTATGGGGAACACTAAAACTAAAACACACCCTAAAGCTGATGTAGGAGTTAAATCTGCACAAGCCACCCTGTGAAAGGAGCTTAGTTCACACAGCAGCAAAAGCATCTTGAATGACAATTCTTAGCAAATCAAGTTTGGATTCCCAGGCCTCCTCCTGTCCCACAGCTGACATGACAAGAACCTGACCTCCCAAAGGACATTGGCATGTTTCCTCTATGAGGCTTTAAACAGTTTAAAGACAAACACCACCAGGTAAGACAAACTTCTCAGCACAAATCGTAACTGCAGGTGGTTTCTCTCTCATGCCACACACAGGCACTCAGTGCCACTGGATACATGGAGCTAAGCCCATGACAATCCTGTTTTAAAAGCCTGACAGGGCAATGTCAGGGTGACAGTCTTTGATGAATATTGCAGGCGTTTGACAGGACTGAGGATGACTGGACCTCAGAGAGGGTTGAGCATACAGGAAATCAAATGTCTAGGAGAAATGTACTTCAAGGGAAGCCTCTTCCTGTGGTACCACCATGGACATTTGTCAGTATCAAATAAACCAGCACACCAAATATAATCCCAACTGGTGGCAACAGGGGAAACAGGTTACAGGCAGGTTTCTACCACATTCTTTCCTCTCTGCAGTTTAAATCCAAACTCATGGAAACTTCTGTTCAAACCAGCAACTACGGTCTCCTCAGTGGCTTATTCAGACGAGCACTCCTGAGGTGTTAGAGGTGAAGCTGCCCTGTCCCAGCAAAGCTCCAGATTGCCAGTACCAAGGAGGCAGGCAGAGGAATGTTGGAGTTGTGGCAGCTGTGTTAAAGCACATCTTAAGGACAAACGTGTGTGTCAGCTGCTGAAGCTGTACTTACTCTGCTTGTGAAGTTCCCTTGTACAAGACCCTCTACGAAGAGCTGTGATTTGAAAGCCTTAACAAAGGATGAGAGAGACTCAATGGAGAGGCCATTCATCAGCGTCTGGTATTTGTCTGTCATGGACCACCTCCCATGTTCCAAAATGAGGAGACGCACGTCCCTGCAATGCAAGAAGGGAAACACCACCACAGGCTGTCAAGAGCTGTTCAGTGTAAGAGATGCCATTTCTGACTCGGGATTGTACTGGAGACAGGGAGCACTGCTGTGGGCTGACTCTGCCCTCCCTCAGCACCTGCTGTTGGCTACAGGTCACTTCAGCAGCGACCTGGCTGTCCAGTCTGACCCATGTATTCGATCTGCTGGTTGCAGAGCTGCTTGAGCTCCCTAAGCAGTCCCACAGCACAGTGATTTCCAGGCTCTTCAGTCAACCTCAACACTTGCTTTGCAGCCACTTCTCACCCTCCCCCAGAACTCACTTGGCCAGAGTCTCAGGTTTGATGAGGATGTTGAAGTACGTTTTCTTGAGCTGCTCTGTTATCATTTCAAACACTGCTGGAGTAAAGCTGAAGTCAGACAAGTAATCAATGATGAGCTGAAAGAGAAGCTGTAAAGAAAACAGTTCTAAGTATTTTTTAAGAACCAGTTACAACCTATTATTATATAATAATAATAATAACCAATTACAACCTTAAACCTATATAATCATTTGTAAGAATCATTATTCATTGATCAGCACAAGAGACACAGTGTTACTGAAGCACATTCCTCACTTCTGGTAGATGTTCTTCACTAAACAATTCTATATCAAATCACAGTCAGCTTCAAAAGGACAGGATATCTAGAAAGTGAATGAATTAAGCTCAATGTCCCAAATCAATAGTTTCCACATTCTACTGAAACAAACCTAGCCTGTAAATCCAACACTTCTGTATTAGATATTCCAGTTTTCCCTTTTACAGCTGCACAATGGCATTACCGCAGAGCAACATTCACAACTTAAAGAATATTCAGACCATGCTATTTGAATCTCTGGCTTTTTCTGTTTAAGCTCACATGAATAAGCCTGAGATGACTGACAGTCTTGTTAAAGCTCCAGCCAAGCTCTTGCAATGGAAGTCAAAGGAAGCTGGGCAGTTTTCTCTTCTCTGTGCCTTACATCCCTTACAGAGAACGGGAACAGGACCCCCCAGTGCTCAGAAGGGAAGCTCTTACCAACCTGACAGAGAACAACTGCACCCACATGGGCATGTGCAGAAGCTGCACCTCTGAAGTCAAATTGTAGACAAAACCTGTCTCCTAAACAAAACCTGTTTTCCAACATAATTCTCCAGGCAGCGTGCAAGTAGCTTTAGCTTACAGCCAGAGAGCCTCTAACACCCTGTATGGACATGGGGGACTTGTAGCTCTTTTTACAGGGAAGGCTGTTAAAGTCTTTATCAGTTATTACTTAAAGGAAGATTCCTCTTGAGTCAGTCCAAGGTCAGTAATTTGAGCTTGTGACAGTGAATACATCTTTATAGATGGCAGCACATGAAAAAGCATTTGCTATGTTAACCTGTATCTGAACAGAGACACACTTTCTAGTTCTAAATACCCCACCTGAACATTCAACCAGGCTCCAGCTGCCAGGAGAAACAGCATAACCCCTGGGAAGCAGCATGCTCAGAAGTGTTTAGAACATCAGCAGTACTTACAGGTAGTTTGTGATTGAAACCCTTCACTTGAATGACTAAGCCGTGCTCTCCGGCTACAAGCTTGTATTCCAGCTGGGCAACGTCTGCTTCATAAGCTGGCTCCCCAAGGTTGTGGGAAAGGATGTTTACAAAGGTATCAAACAAAACTATGCTGCATGGAGAAAAGGGCAGAGGGTTAAAAAGGAGGAAAAAGATGGAATAGAATGAAGATAGAAATCAAGCTCAATGACTCTGATGGTTGATAGAGCACAAGAAGTTCTCCAGAAGAATATATTTGAATATATTTGAATAAAATGGGACTCAAAATGAGTTTTCCACAAACCCAGAACTACAGAATGCAAGTTTCCCTTTGTCCAAAGCACACAACATTTTGCCATTCAACTATTCTTTGCAATAAAAAAGATTCCAGCTTCATGTGATTTAAGATTTCTTCAAGATAGGGATGCACACTGTAACGTGCCAATGCTCAGAATATGGAATAATGACACAAAAAGAGATAATTACACTTTGTGTAAAGGAATGGAGGATGGATGGGCTCAGTTATGCTGAAGAGTTGAGTAATGAGATGATTATTTATCTATCAAGATAAACCAAAATAAGCTACAGCAAATCGGACTCCCTGCTGTGGAAACTGCAGTCTGTGCTTTCAGGTTTTTGTTACTGCCCGGACTCCCATTCAAAGCTCGATCTAACAAAGCCCTGATGAAACCAGGTTTACAAAGGCTGTCCCATTACATCAGTTGGGCAGGTCTCAGCAGGCTTGTGACAAAAGTACTATGAAACCTGTTACAAACGGCGATGCCAGCCCAAGACCAGCACACACACAGCAATGAGCTGCAATGCTGAGGTCTTTCTAACCAACAGTTGGTTTCTACATGCTGCTGATAGTCTCTTCACCTGCTCCTACAGGCTCTCAAGTAGCTGGTTCAGGACATGACTGTGGTCTGCTTGTTTCATTGCAGACTCCTCTAAGCACTCCCTTCTGGAATGCTGCTGCTGGTACATTATTTTTCTCAATCTTGCACTGGGGAATACCACACCAAGAAACTCCAGTGCATCTGTGTGCTACAGTAATGACCTGCTGAGAACCACCCTCACTGAACTACAGGTAAAACAAAGGATGTGTAAGAACATGAGAAAAAGAAGCTTTATTCTATTCCAGGTTAAACTTAACTTCTCTTCATGGTTTTTCACCAACTACAGTAATATAGTTAAGCATAAATAATACAATACTCACTTCTCTGCAGACTGCTGTATCAATGGAGAGATCAGATGGAATTGAACATAACCTGGGGGGAAAAAGAAACTTCAATGAGTAATTGCATAAAAAATGACAAGTTTTCTAAAGTCAAATATAGTTCCATCAGGTTGTTCTTTGGTCACAACTTGAGTCTAATGAAAATGGTTATTCAACTAGAAGAATATATTTTGGCTTATATTAAGTCCTCATCAAATGTCTTCTCTTTTTCACTCCAAATTCTTCCCTTCAAAACACTAAATATTAGAACACACAAAGCTGTGCTTTGCAGAGTATTAACTGACATGGTGTGACCTATAGAGACAACAAAACTCCACTAAACATCTCTTCAACAGATACTAAAAACTGGGACATTCTGCTTGAAAGCAGCAACACATTTTACACGTCTTAGACCCAGATGATACTTTTCTCCTTCCATAGAAGAGACTATACCCTCCTCTAACTGATGTGTTCCTTTGTTCTCAAGCCCTTGTCTCAGTATCATGTTCTGTCTGCCCATAGTCAGACATTCAGAAGTCAGTGTATTTCAGTGATTCCACTTTCCAACCTGAGGTATCAGGAGAGTTTCTTCCCTGCAAGGTAGTTTACCTGCTTCTCTTTCATTGTAGCTAATACACAAAGGGACCATGGAGGAGCTGACAGTAAACACTGAGCTTAAGTGAACAGTATCACAGATAATTTGCCTTCAGATAAAGTCCAGCTGGTAAAGAAAGGGACTTCCTACTCTTCTGAAAGCCCTTAAGGAGTTTACCTTTTGGGATTTTGAATTTATCATCCTTCTTGTACCAGAGACAGCCTTGTTGTGTGCTTAGTGTTTTGACAGGGTATTCAGTCTCAGGGCAGTCAGCAACTTTCAAAGCAAAGTCAGTGGCTAACAAAGGAAAACCAAACCAAAACCATTAGTTAGTGGGTTTCACAGACACAGGCTACCTACAGGAAGGTATTCAAAATTATCAATATTCTTATATCCAACTTGCTACATTACACACAACAATGCTTTCCTGCACCCAAAGAACATTTCTTTTTCAGTTTCACACCAGAAGAGTGGCTCAGAAACACGCAGAAACAGTGATGCTGTGTCCCATAGAGGATAAAAGCTATGGGTTTATTGTTATTTGGTTTTGGCAACAAAGCCAGATGGTATTTAGATGCTTTCAAACTCATCAAGATTAGGTAAATAAAATTGCTCCTCTAAGCCTGGAGCTCTGCATTACCTCTCACTGACTGTGTGAGGCTGCTCTGTTATAGCTCTATGACCCAGAAATCTACACCTTCGAAAAACTCAGCCCAAGCTTATGAATAACAGAAACTGAATAAAATTCAGGTGAACAGAGCTCTCCTTTTTTAACCTTTCAAAACCAGGATGATGTTCAGAAAGAAATTAAATTGTTTTAAACCACAGCAAACTCTCAGATTATTGGGGTAAGATTTCACTGATGCTGAGGTGCCTTACCTATGTATTTGTTTTCTTCTGGAAGGTGCAAATCCTGATTTAACTCAAAGTCACTGTCCCATAAATCACTCCAGCACTTGTCAATATCTATTAAAAAAGAAAAAGAAACAACATAAGATGCACTTAGTTCAAGCTATCCTATTTCCTAGGCCAGTCAGCTCATCCCTTAGCTAGCCCCATGACTATTTGCAGTATAATAGGAGGTTCTTAATGCCACCCTGTTCATCAGGACTCTCTAAATCCCTTCTTACAAACTCCCCTGGAGCAGGACTGAAGTAGTCCTGTTAAGAAGTAAATTGAGCCTGCCTGCATCATTAATCAGCAACCAACACACACTGCCCTTTCAGCATCTGTGTTCTTTTCCCTTTCCAGGACCTGAATGGCAGCCAAGCCAGGGCTCTGCTGGGATCCCTGCCTCCTGAAACAATGACAAACTAGGGAGTGGGATACCAACCAAAGAAGATACCAAACAAAGAGCTGATAACAAACAAAGAGCAAAGTTATTGAGTAGGACAGAGTACTTGACTAAGGATAAGGAGTAAAGCACTGAGGGTTCACTTCCCTACTTCTGTGTGGTTGCATTTTATGTTGTCACCCTTTTAGTATCTAACCTACAAATGAGACATTCTCCAAGCTTCTGCTGCTGTTTTACCTTCCACACTGTATTGCGTTCCAAACCACCTCTCTTTTAGGTGACACTGGCCTTCATTGGCAGCAGACAGCAAAATGAGGTTGGCTCTCTGAGGACTGAGCTGGTTAAGGGCATCAGCAATGATCTACAAGTTCAAGACAATACTTCAGGTCAAACACAACTCTGGCTCTGCCTGACCCCCCCAAGACTTCTCAGTCTGAACACAGGAAGAACAAAACACAACAAGCTTATAAACCCCCTACATTTCCTTTCTTAATACAAGTGTTTCAATTAATACAAAACCTGTGCCTGGATTATGGCTAATTATAAATGCCTGTAAGTGCCCATATTATACCATATGTCCATATTCTCCTTACATCAAAACATGTAATCAAGAGTTACCTCAGGCTTGTATTCAAACAAGAGCTGCTCTCCTGTCAGAAAATCCTCCTTCTGAAACAACTGCATGTTCTCACAAACGCTTTCCACATAGTCCACTGGATCGGTCTGTAAGCACATAAAGCAAGCTCTTTTTCACATCATCAGAAAACTAAGAATATCCATTTTCTGTTCTGAGAAGAGCTTGACAGGTCAGGTAGGTTGAGCACGAGTTTCATGCTGTGCTTGTTATGGCACTTAGCTTCAATTATTACACTAAATATATTCCATAACCATATCTAATGCTTAGGACTTCTCTGAGAGTCCTGAAATACCAGACACGTCACCTTTGTAGAAAGCTTGGGCATGCAGTTAACAGTCACTGAGCCTCCTAGGTTAAAGACCCAGTAGAAAGCCCTCATTGTCTTCAAGAAACACAAGCAGAGTCCTGCAGTTACAGATTTAAAGTGATCTGGAACCTGGAAAGAGCAAGGTAAAAAACTGCTGCTACTGCTGCCTGAGCATCTCTGATTCTGCTCCTTTGCTAAGTTTCTCTGCCATGACATACAGTGTGAGGAGGAACAGATTCTCCTATTCAGACAAAGAAGTATAGACTGCCTTTTAATAGTGTAAGGCTGTGCAGTGGAAAGCTCTTTGCTGAGCATTTTTGGGCTTTTTTGAACCAGGCAGCATCATACCATGAAGATTCTGGTCCTCTGAAAAGAGGCAAGTTTGACACGAGTGTGTCTTGTACAGGCAGTGGAAAACATGACCATGAATTTAAGACACTGTACACCTGAAGAAACATGAAACCTCTCTTGGGACACAGCTGCTTATCACAAAAGCATGCCTCTGTGACTGTTATTCTTTAGGATAACCATGTACCAGCTCCTTCCATCAACCAGAAGAGTGAAGTGCTTAAGATGCCCTTGGGAGGCACAACGCTGTCACAAAAGCAGATACATATCTCTGTTCCTTGCTTTGAGTTAAATCCCTGCACTGTCAGTAACTTCTTAGTGATCGCCCAAAATCAGCTGGCTAAAAAGGCAAGACTCTTAATAGCAGGTATTTCCCTAGTGTAAACTTGGGTGTTTTCTATTCTCACCTGCTTGATATTGGGAATTACACAGTCCATTAGAGCAGGAACAGTTTGGGGAATGTAAAACTCTAGTGGGGAGTACTAAAAAGAAGGCCAATAAGAACCTGTCAGGACTAAATAGCTTCACTGGGATGAAAAAGTAGACAACCTCTGTTGGCAATGATTAAAGACAGAATCCAAGGCCAGGTTGGACAGAGCCTTGGGTGACATGGTTCCAGTGTGAGATGTCCCTGCCCATGGCAGGGGGTTGGAACTGGATGATTTTAAGGTCCTTTCCAACCCTAACACATTCTATGATTCTATGATGAAACTGTACGCAGGGCAACAGACATTTATTCCTGTTATATCCATTATACTAAATAGCCACTCTTCACAGATTTTTAAGTGCTCTTTTATCTATCACTAGCAGTTGTTGGCAGCAGCCCTTGCTGTATCACTTGCAAACACCACTTCTGCTATTCAAAGGCCACTCAAGACTCTCAAAATCCTTTATATGCTATTTTGAAGGCAGAGCTGCAGATGCAAGGATTTGCTGAAAACGACATTTCTAACACCCTGATGCTCCAGCAGACTGGAGGGTCTTCAGAGTGTCTGAAAGTACTTGGAGTATCAGAAAAGGAAGACCCTCCACTTCCACTATTTGCCGTTCTTGCTTAATGTAGTGAGAGTAAGGAAGTGAAGTGAGAGTAAGAATGAAGCGTGGCTTCTCAAATTATCTACATTGTGTTCCCCTCTTTTTCTTTAATAAAAACAAGATTCAGTAAGCCAAGGAAGACTTGATACAAACCCACATTTAACTGTGTAAGACTGTAACAGCAGCAAGGGGGTCAATTAGCACCCTAATCTTCGTGAAGCCAGGTCACCAGCCAGCCACCCCTTTCACACAATACTGCTTTTTCTATTCCCAGAAATCAACAGTGCCAAAACAGCTTAAAGACCTCCGTGAAATTAGGCAAAAATACATTTCTCTGTCTACAGTACAAATTCTTTCAGCAAAATCCAGCTTCATCTATTGCTGGTCAATAGAACTTTGAAATGTGCTTCAAAATGAAAAAGAAACCCTGTGTGTGGTTTACCTATATCAACACAAAACACTGAGTGAATACCTGTTCCTGGTAGTGAAATTCATTAGCTTCAATCTTCTGTATTTCTTCCCAAATTCTGTAAAGGAAGGAAAAAAGAATAAAAGTGGATTTCCTTCATTATTACACAACATTTATTGAGAATGTGGTAAAAAAAGCACTCTTCTAGGAAAGGCATCAAGGGTGAGTTCAGTGATCATTGAGGCATAAGACACAGAAGCCAGTATTACACACACTTTGCTTCCACCCAGAAGGGCATTTCCCAATTGGCAGAAAGGTCTGCAATTTTCTGAAGAGGAAGAGACTTAACTACAAAGACCGGCTCAATGAATTCATTTAAATGAACCCCAAACTGCACCCAACATCTACACTAGTTCAGGTTGATTCAAATTACAAAACAGATCACCATAAATCAAACTAAAAGCATCAAGAAACACTCATAAACATGTAGCAAATTCATTTTTAACTTAAATTGATACATTTCCCATGCAGACAAGCTTTCACAAACAAGCTTTACTATTGACTCACTGCTCATGCTCTAGGAACTCCGCAAAGTGCAAACACTGCAAATAAAAGGCTAATGGAAAAGGAAAATCTCACAAGTATCTGATGTAGTGACAAACACTTGCCTTTTATCTGGCCCTCTTTTCTGCAGCATCTTCACATACTGAAACACAACATGAGCCACCTGCAGGCAGAAAGGAATAAAATCATTTTTCCAGACACGAAGAAAACAGTACGAAACTCCAGCTGCAGTAACCCATACCTCGTAGAAGTGCTTGTAACCTTCATCAGTCAAAGTCACAGAGATGCTGAAGATGGAGTAAGTGGTGTTCTGTTCAAACCCTGTCTCGGCATTTCCTCCATATAATGCAAGAGCCCAAAATCTACAGAATAGTTAAAGGTACTTATTAATTACCCATTTCAGCTTCATTTGAGCTTAGTTACAATTAGCTTATCACAGCTTTACTTCAATGGCTTTTGATCCATTTGCAGTTTATACACAGCTTTTCCAACACAGAGATGTGAAACTCAGGATACAGAACTTCAGACAAACAGTGAAAAAGCTAAGTTACCTTTTGGGGATCTCTTAAGGATCAGTCACAGCTACTGCTGATCCATGAATCACAGGCCAAAATCAACTTATTTCTTACTTGGGTCTATCATCAATTTAAATAACATTGCTACGAAACACTGATGTAAAAAGGCAGACTCGGCCTGCTTTTATATATGGTGAGAAAATACTTATACACAAAATTGATAACAAAGTATTTAATACATATGCTTCAGAAGATACCTACTTTTTCCTAAGGAAAGAAAGCACACTGCCTTTGCCTTCATGTCCCACTAACCAGGAAATATAATGAAGAGGCTTTACCCTAAAAGAAAATGTGAAGGAGATTAAATGCCAGGAGGGAATACGTTTCACAGGAGGAACTCAAATCACCAGACAAGTGATTCAAATACACACTGCCTGTTTCTTCATGGCAAGTTTTGCATTTTCAATCAGCATTAGGATAACAATGTAAGAATGTGGGAGCTCAGAACATAATGACTAATCTGAGCCAGTGGGGAATGATGCTCAATCAGCTGTGTACCAATAGCATTCAGTTTATAAAAGGAGCCATATGTGTATCAGTTTAATTCATTTAAAACATGCTCCCCTAGATGAACCAAAGTATCTGTGACACAGATAAATGAGATTCTTTGGTTTGTTGTGAAAGTCAGTAAATTATTCATAACAAACATGGTAAAAGTAAAGAGCAGCACCACCGTACCTGTAATACTGTGCCTGTGGAGGGAGTGCCCAAGTGATACTCAGTAAATGAACTTTCTTGATTGGAACAACTGAACACAAATAGATTTATTGAACATAAATATACGTGATTAGACATAGGTAAGAAATTTTATATAATGCTGAAATAACGGTGATAAGTTATTCAGAACCACAAAGCATTATTCTGTAAAATATCCAGATCACCCAGAGAAAACTATGAAGCAGGTATTCAAAGCATTGAAACAAATCTGGGTTACTCACCTCTGTAAAGCTTGTGAAATTCTGGTGTGTCAAAAGGCTGAGACAGGTGACCAAAGCTGGGTTTGGGTAAACCACTTGAAAGCAAAATTAGAGCATGGTGTTACTGGCAAGGAGCCACGGTTACACTCAGGTAATCACAACAGCATCCCTAGCTCTGATGTGACAGAGACAGCGCACCAGACAACCAGAAAATGGCCCTTTGCAAAGAGCTCAGGATCCAAAGTGGATGCAACCTGACAGCCACTTACACTCTGCCCGCACAATGGAGTAGTTACCCAAGACTTAGGTACCACATCAACTCCTCCCTGTCCTTCTGTTCAGGGCAGTAACAATAAAAAACTTGCTGTCATAGCTGAGCTGGCCCTGGATTCACTGAATCCTGATGGATTTCCTTGTGGGAAAGAAGCAGCGAGGAGGAGGGGGGGGGGGTCAGGAGAGACAAACACGTGTCTGAATGGCATTAGACATTCATAAGCACATTTCCATGCACCACAGAAATAAACACCTTGCAAAAGCAGAAAATGAAAGAGGAAATAAAATGCTTCTCGAGCTAGTGAAGTTCTTGCAGAATCCCCCTTTAGACAGCACGTGGGAGTGAGTTACTGAGAAGCCACCAGAAGGATAACATGTAAACTCAAGAGATGGTGTTAATTTGTTTTGCTGCTAATTAATTTTGACATGAAGCAAAGATAAGCAATGTAAAAGGATCATCTAGGATTGAAAGACTTATCATAAAATCGAGGTATTGGCACATATGAAGCAAACACTACTGCAAATTAGCACCGAACAGTTACTTAGCCTGCAAGCTGTAAAGCAGAAACAGAGTCTGCCTGAAACAGATAATGCCACTCATTCCCAAAGCTGCCTTTTTTTCCTGGATAAGGATGTTAATTAACAAATGTTCATTTCCCAAGTTTCTCCAGTAAGGGATTTATAGAAAAAAATAAAACCAAAGCCGTCATTTTAGGATAGAAAATTTGGGGTTTTTAATGGCTTTTACTCATCAAAAGAATCTTACTTATTTGGGATCTCTGAGAAGATTTCCGTCACCCACTTTTCCAGTGTATCCAGTGTTTCTAATAAGGAGAGAAAAACCAGAAAGGCAGAAATGCAATTTCCTGGAGATCCAAGACAAATTCTTTATCTTATCTCACCAGCTGAGTTATTTTAAAAAGGCTGCAAGTCACTAGATTGTAAAACTGCAAAGTTCTAAATTCTAAGCTTCAGCTGTTGGTTTGAGCCAATTTTTGCTATTCACTGAACTTTACCTTCTGTCATAGCTCTTGTTTTGTGCATAGTGCTGAAATCTCAAGCTGATACAGCTGGGATTTGAAGTCCAGTAGCATCTGGTGTGACTGAAAAGGAATCGCTGACTTAGGGATCTACAAAACCACCAGTACTTGCTGGACTCATTCCATCACTCTGTGTTCAGAATATACACACCAGTGTTCACACCCAAATGCAATGTTCGGAATTCCTTCTTCCCATTCTCTTTTCTAAAGTAAATGTGTCAAGAACGAGAAGTTTGAGGGGTTTTTCACTGACTGATTGGAAATGGCTTAAGCCAGCATTCTGAATTCCCAAAGTGATGCTGTATACACTAAACAACAACAAAAAAGGTGGGATGGCATGGGATGTGGGGAGGTTTCTGTTGTTTCAACAGAGATAGAAATAAAAAGTTGGCCTGGCTGACTGTAACTACCAGGATTTTCTTCCTCACCCCAGAAGAAACATTTCAATCCATCACTCCATAAATGACTATTCAAGAGGCATTAAGTGCCCTAAGTAGTTTACAGTCTAGACAGAAGATAAAAGCACAGAGGAATTACCACCTCCATTATTATCCACCACCATTTCACAGATGGGAACTACAACCAGTTTTAGCATTCAGCAAAATCCCTCAGCACAAGCCTAACTCGAATATACACAACTACTTATTTTCAGCACAGGTCTCTACTACATGTGTAACTTCTAAGAAATGCCTTATTCTCAGCAGAAACAACCCATAAGTCTGAAAGTTATTTGCTGAAATGAGACTTGATTCCATGTACATAGAATTTTTCAGTCTACGAGGAAGAACAAAGTCTTCAGCCTTCTTAGAGAAATGTGTTTAAGACCTCTTCTAAAAGAGACCCAAACAGAACAAGACAGTGAGGAGCCCCAGCCACAGTCTCCCATCATTTTCTCTGGAGGTTCACTGTTGATGACAGAGAAACCAGCAGCATTAAGTCATTTAAATGGTCTGGTTCTACAGTTCCACAAGAGTCTTTTTTAGATACATCTTTGAGACTTTACCCTCTGTGTTAATCTGGAACCTATTCCACAGTTTCAGTGAAAAGTTTCTGCAGAAGTGGCAGGATGACAACAAAGCAGCACAATTGCTCAAGTCTTGTTTAATTTGGAAACCAGGCTAAAATCTACATATAAATACCTCCTGCAGGACCGGACAATCCACTAAGACAGTTTGGGCTACAGCTGAACTCCTGCCAAAAGCACTACACCACCAGCAGCAGTAAGACTTTTTAAGGAACAACTGATGTTACCTTTAGATTGGACAACTAAAGTCATGTATTGAGCAGAGTAATGGCGCTGCCAGAAGTCCCTCAGTCTGGCGTAGGTATCAATATTCTTCATTTTAGGCTCGTGTTTGAGTGTATCTGCATTACCTGTGAAGAGTAAAAGGTGGTCAGTTATCCAGACATACTGAGAACCTCTTTTCCTCCCCTGGTGCTTAGTTTAGTCATGGTATGCACATTAACAATACCCAACAGAAATCTGGAGGTAAAGGAATGTTAATTTATTATCTTCCCATTTCTAGTTCCTATTATAAGGGCAGTTGATTTCTGTGACAAGGACGCACAGAGTCCTCACACATTATCAGATCACCCATGCTGTGCTCTGCACAGCTCACTGCGTGTTGCCAGTTATTCCCTCACCAATGGAACTTGCAGAACAGGGGGAGTGGAAAGAGAGGAAAAATACAATGTTCAGAATAGGCTGTTACAGAGCTTTACAAAATCTACCTACCTTTCAAAGCTGACTAACTCTCTTACACATCAGACTGCAATCTACATGCTCACAAGCACCAGGAGGACAAAGGAGCTGGACTCCCTGTTGTACAGGAAAGGAAGAACAAATTTTCCTTCTGCTCCATTCCCATGGCTGTTAAGGTTTACTTCTGCAAGTCCATTGGTGAATTATTTACTCTGAAAAGCTTCCTTAGGCACAAACCCAAAAATACCTTCTTTTTTCAACCTTAATAGCAGAAAAACAAGCTTAAGCAAAACAGAGATGACTCAGACAGCACCACCTTTACATTAACAGGAAGTTACATGATTATATGCCTAGGGCAACCTAGCCTCAACCTCAGCAAAAAGCAGTACCAGAATGAAAAGTATCTTACGAAGCAGACAGCTGCTTTTATTCCCAAACACTTTACTGTAAAATGAGCAATTGGTCTGATATTTCTGAGCAAGGCTAGCGTTTGCTGCGATAAGATAGCTCAAGTCAGTGCAGTAACCACTTTCTAGGGGTTAAAAGTTCTAAGTATTGTCACTTTGTAACATAAATACAGAACTTACCCCAGAAAAATTTCTTCATAGGATGTCCAGGCCTGGCAAGACTCCCAAATAACATCTCCTTTCTGTTTGCATCGGAGGGTCGTGCTAGCTGATACTCTGTTAAAGAAATTGCATTGGTATGCATCAAAATTTGAGGTCATGTTTCCACAGAACAGAGCAAAAACCCCAACTGATCTGAAAAGAAGACACCACACAAACACACCCTGGAATTTGTTTTAATGTATGATGAGGTAATGAAATAGGACAAGAAACAAGATTTGCAGTAGTAGCTCAAGAGAAAAGGAAAAACATAGCTCATTGCTGAGAAGGAAGGGATAAGAAGGGGAAGCATGTAAAGCCCCAACCTGTCCTGTCTGAATGCTTTCAATCTGCTAAATCTAGTGGCAACACAAGGCCTTCAATGTTCTACAGGGTCAAGCCCTGCAAAGAACAAAGAGAACAATTACAAGCCTGCTTCTTAAGGTCCTTTCCAACCCTAACTATTCTATGATTCTATATATAGCATAGAACAACTTCTAGCTTAATAATGAAGTAATTAACTGAAAGCTGAGCAAGACAGTTCCCAAACGTGCAGTTTTACCATCAGTTTAATCTAAATGTGGGATTCTGCCAAAATCAGGAATTCACCCCTTAAATTGCATTTTCTTGTTCCTGTTTTTGGTGGCAATAAGAAACACTACTAAAGTACACTAATTCTGTTGGCTGGGTTATTCTGCAGCCAGTTCATCAACCTGACATAATTTACTTGGCAGGGCATTATTACAGTGTCAGTACAGTACTACAGAAGGAGTGGATCTGCAAGATGAAGGCAGTGCAACTGAAGGCGTAAACTGGCTTAAGCTGTCAAACCACACCTTAACTCAAAGACAGACCCTTGTCTGCATCTAAATTCTTATCTAAATTCAAAGATTGAATTGCCCATTTTTCCTTGCCAGAAGGCAGACTAAGATAACGACTTGGAATCAATACTTGACCCATTTGGTATATCTGCCAATAACAAGTTTTTTCTAAAACAGTGAAGTTTTACAAGCAATCTGGAGGTATCCATTACATATTTAGAAAATCAAGCGAATAGCCCACTCACTTTGTGCCTGGTTCACTTTCCTTTTGTGAAGCAACTTTGTAGTTAAGGAGTTAGAATAAGGAGTGTCATGATTTAAGGCCAGCTGGCAACTCAGAACCACACAGCCACTCACTCACTCCCTCACAGCTCACCTCAACTTAATAGTATTAACTCTACATAGGACTGGAGAGAGCAGTGGGGTTATGTTGTTCACTGAGGAGCATCCCGCATGCTTGGGTAATTGCCCAACCAGTTACTGCCAACCCACTTAAAATTACTAACCTCTAACTCAAGAAATGAGATGGTAAGTTCTGGCACTACATTCAGTCTTTCTCCTGTAACAGCCACTGATATCCTTGAGACTTCAACTGAAGAGTTTAATATCTCTATGAATTAAGGTGAACTCGACTGAAGTGCTCAGAAGGGTAGTCCAGAATGGAAACTAAATAGATTTCATTTCTTTAAGAAGATGGGTAACCACACAGAGCAAGTCACTGCTACTTACCACTGTCTACAGCCTCCACTTCTCGGTCTATTGCATCCCTGATCATTAGCGGGTGAATAAAGAATTGTGCCCACCTGTGAAACAGAAAAATTCATGGACTTTTCTTTAGTGTTTATTAAGCTACAGCTAAAAACCAGTAATTAACCCCAGCATCTACTGGGTTAGTTTATAAAGCTGCTTGTCTCACTATAAATTACCTTATTCTTGACAATATCATCTTAAGGAAAGATAAAAGCCAGTTTTGTGATACCATCAATAAAGCAAAGGGAAGGCCTTCCCTCCTCCATAGAGTGGGAATGAATTGGTTGGATACAGCAGGATATGACACTAATGGGTGCAGGATTATCTGCCTTTACATCCTAAGAATGATCATACCCAATCAGCAAGTGATCCATCTAAGTCTGGCTCCTGGCTCTAACAGGGACCAGTATCAAATGCTTCAGAGGAAATCCTTGGTTGTTCATTAGGAACAACATGACCATAGGGAAAGTTTTTTCCTAACGCCAAGCAACAGACTGTTGATTGATGTCCTGAAATGTAAGGTCTTATATCCATTACAACTTTATCATCTACTATAAAAGTCAGAGTTGTCATTCAGATACATCTCCCCTCCTGTATCCATAGGGAGCAGAGCAATGGAAAGGGACAGATGTGCAGTGAACAACGACTCTGCAGAAGGCTGCCAGAGAATCTGATATCTCAGTTTTAGTTGTTGAGGTTTTTAACAGTGCACTGAACCGGTTGAAGCTAAAGGTAATACACTGCTGACAGAGTTCTACAGCTACAGGACCCATTAAATCAACTACTAAAAGAGATGTATTTCAACTTCTTTATATCCACAAGTGCTTGAATAAGCTGGAATCATCAGCAGCATCCATTTATCTTCTTTGCATGAGACGCTCTTCTATAGAGCTCCTAATTTCTGTGTTGCCCATCAAGTAAGTGATCTGTTGTGACAGATTGCAATTGTATTTATGGCTCTTTCACACTTCTAAACATCTAAAAAAGCTGGCTTGCTCTGCAAATAAAAGCTCAATGTGGCCAAATAAAGTAAAATTTAGGCAATACTTCATAAAAATGTGCCAACACTTGTTCTTGGTGTCATCACAGGAATGTATTTGATCAAAGGGAGTTCGCAGTGGACCCTACTCTCCTCCCAAGATACTTTACAGCACTGAGAATATTCAGTTGCCCTTCACCCCTGAGTGATTCTGTCTCAGTGAAAGAAAACATTCATCCCACAGCACACAAGAGCAAGTTAAACACTTCCTGGCAAAACATACATTCTTCACTGAACAGCCTGGGTTGGGTTAAATGTGTCCTTTTGAGGCACACATTGTATCATGACTTTCTAGACTGCCCTCCCAGCCACCCTGAGGGATTAGATTTGGAACCAAAAAGAATTTTAGGAAAGAAGTCTATCAGGAGAGATATTTCAAAGGATGAGTCACTGGGATTCTGGGAGCACTTCCCCTCTGAACAGTTGTCACATTGCATAAGATTTCTGCCATCATCAATGCTACTAGCTTAAGGGTGTTAAAATGACTAAAAAGCTGCATTCAGCCTGGAGAAGAGAAGGCTCAGGGGACATCTTGAAGCAGCCTTCCAGTGCTTAAAGGGGACCTATAAGAAAGCTGAAGAGGGTTTTTTTACAAGGGCCAGTAGTGACAGGACAACAGGCAATGGCTTTAAACTGATTTAGATCTAGATTTAGATTAGAAATTAGTAAGAAGCTCTTCCCTGTGAGGGTGCTGAGGCGCTGGCACAGGGTGCCCAGAGAAGCTGTGGCTGCCCCATCCCTG
>JBCJKH010032099.1:0-23872 GCA_039877255.1 Loriculus beryllinus
AATAATGTGGAGAGCCAAAAAGTGACGTTGAGTTCCTCGTTTGTTCAAAGCCAAGAAAAAAAAACCAAACAAAACCAAACCAAACCAAATCAAAAAAAAAAAAAACCAACCCAAAAAAACCAAACAAACAACAAAACCCCATAGGAGATGGCAGTGTTACATCCTATACAAATCATCACTTGGACAAAGCATGGCTGACTCTAGCCAGGACCAAAGCACTTGTCTGAAATGCTTCCTTCTCTCTAATGCCTTCCGCCTCATCCCTCCTCCGCCTGCTGTTAAGGCATGCAGGAAGATGCCCTTATCACTGCCTAACCCCTGTGTATTTGCCTGGACTGATTCTCACTGTGCTTAACTCTCACTCCAGATGATGCCCTGTCATACTTGAAACAAAGCAGGCACCAATGAGCAGAATTTCCTAAGTTATGTAATGCATGTGCAGGTATCAAGTCACACATCCTGAAGAAAAGGTTGAGTTGATACATAAACACAAAAGTAGTCTGCTTAGCTTGAAGATTCACATGACATACCACTTTCCTCTCCTGCTCAGTGCACTGGCTCTGCCTTAAAGAGTATACCTCAAGGTCTCTCTAGCTCTTTAACCCTTTCCCCTTCCCCCTCCCCAAAATACCTTGAGCAGCCTGGCAGCTTTTCCTTTCCAAGATAAGACTTTTCCAAAATAACTCTGTTCCGCTGAAAGAATTATAAAACTTTGGAGTATGAGTGGCTCATAAATGCAGAGACAGGACTTTTTCTCCACCAAGACTGAATCTCCATTCCCATAAGAAAAGTATGGCTCCAGAATTCATGGCTTACAAGAGCAGATACAAAGATCTCACTCCGATTTAATAAGTTACGCACACAATACAGACAAAGCAGTGTAGTAAAGAGAGGAAGAAGTTAATTCTTTTCTGCCATATTAATATACAGAATTCATAAACATTACATCTTTGGGTTCTCGTAAAGTAGTTTAAACTCTGTTTATTATTTCAATTCATCATACACTAAAATTACTTGAGCCAGCGTAAACAAAAATAGCAACCCATTCTTGAAAAACTGGCTGCAACTTTTTCTCTGAAGCAGCTCCTGAAAAGTTTTGATGCTTGCCATTACATTGCCCAATCATTCCAAACTTAGTTATATGTGACCAGATTAATTCTTCTTGCCAATCATTCTAAACTTAGTTTTAGGTGACTAGATTAATTCTGAGGAAAAAAGTATCTTTCTGACTGGATTTATACTCTCTTCAGGATGCTGGGGTTTGGGTCAATTTTTTTTTGGAAGATAAAGTAAACAGGAAACTCCCAAGCATTTATCTGTTATAAAACTAGCTATCAAACCAAAGACAGAAGTTCCAAAGTTTTGAGTTCCAGGAGGATTAAAAATGACTTGAAGATCCCATTTTAGCACTACTTCATCCTACTATTTTTGATCTGGAAAAAATCTGCTTCTTCACTGCATTCTTTACAACTTCAGATATATTAAAAGAATCAACATGGAAAGTGATGCCTTATTTGCTCAGTAGAATGTAAAAACACTCTACAGTTGTCATATAACTAAAATTTGTTGAAGTTCATGTAATGTAGAGCGAAGTGTTTAGTAGCCCTCAAATTTTCCTTCTTCCTGTAACAAGGTGCTTTGGTAGCTATGTAAATAAATCACCTAAGGACATAATCCAATAAAATGCATGTTTTATTCACACATCCTTTAAAGTATACCTGTGCTTATTTAATCTTATGGATTTTTTCCCCTCTAATGTTTCGTAAAAATCAGCTTGAAAGTGGCAAAACCAGGATTCCCATCCATGCAGAAGGTTACATACTACCTTACTGTTACAAAGATACAAGTATGCAGGTATTTCTTCATGTGAACAACCATCAGCCTTTATTGTTAATAATAGGCCAAAAGTCTCTGGGAAACAAAACAAGCAAACAGGAAGATGATAACTGGAGGTGAAAAAAAAAAAAAAAGGAAAAGGAAAAAGAAAAACACAGGATATCACCAGACTTTCTACTTCGTATTTCCTCCATTCCCATTTGGAATACAATACTTTAGCAAATTAAACTCTTCTGTTCTCTCTGATTCTTCCACCATTTTATTATTTGTTCCTAATGACAATAGATTACGTCTGTGGCACATCAGGACCTAAACAGTTGGGTAGTTTCAACAAATACGCTTTTTCAGGACTTGAAGCTACCAAAATCACATTTTTTTCCAAATTTGAAAAATCATCTCTAAGCACTTTTTCAGAGTGCATGGATTCATTTCAGGATGTTTGAGCAAACATAATTTGGAAACTAATCCCAGTTATATAGATAAGTAGTGTATTTTATAGGAATTGAACTGCCATATGTATGGCAGATAGATTCATGCCTTTCTTTTCTTCAGTTTTGTTCCGTTATTGACAAAAACACTACCTATGTGGGATTAAACACGAGCCAGGAAATATGTGTTGTCAACTGGAGCCCCAAGTTGTTTCCAGAAGTTTTCCAAATTAGGTCTAGCATCTGGCACCACAGCAAATTCCACACTCCTTTTGGTTTAATTTTACACCATTTTACTATGGGTCTGTTTTCACATCTTCTCATCAGAAGTGAAATCAATTATAAATCCAGAGAATAAGAAAGAAAGGAAGAAGGGCAGCCCCATTGCAGCTTCACATGAGGTTGTGTGACGGGATACGCTCCTGGCTGAGGACAGCCCTGGCTCCACACAGCCCTGTCTTTCTCTCCAGTTCCCTTCAACTTTCCAGTATCTTCCCCCAAAGGACGATAAAGACACGAGCACTGTGCTGAGAGCATGCAAACACCCAGTCCATGCAAAGGAAAGGGGTAGATATAGGAAACTCTCTCTAAGTCACTATTGGTAAAAACATGTAAATTAACTTATAAAACTCAGTATATACACAAAGCATCAGAAAGCAATATGAATGCAGGGGTTAGAATAAGCATTCGGACAGGATACAACTGAAGCCTGTGTTTATGCTCGCAGTAATTACAAGAATAGTTTCTACTTTATCATGAATTCAAAATGTGAAGTATTAAATTTACTAGCAATAAAAGAGAGCGGAATGTCAGCACAAGTCTGAAAATAAGTCACTTAAGAGGATTTGGATAAGAGCAAATTAAATATTTTATTTATAGGACTAAATGCAACAACAACAACAACAACAAAATAAACAACAAAAATAAAAAAGGTTAATGGCTGTGGATTTAAATCCAAGATAGAACTTTCACTGAAATTGTAGTAACACTGCTTTCCAACAAAGAAAAATGTCACTGGAAATACTTATGTTAGAACTCTTAATAAGCGTCAAATGATTCAGAAACAAGCACAAAATATTGAATAGATACATGAAAGGGTTTTCAACATTATATATAAACTATTTTGCAAATCTGTCAATTTAAAACTTTTCATTAGCTTTTGCTGGGCCAGGGATCCACCTCTAATGAAGATTCATTAGATTTTCTTAAAAAAGCCATCTTTCTTCTATTATTGATTGTTCCTGTCATGAGTTCAGCTTCCATTAGCAGTTTCTTATAGTTTTCATATTCACAGTACAAGTCAAAAGTCAGTTTTTATTAGGAAGAAAACTTATAGATACTTTGTTGAAAATAACTACACTTTTTTAACGGGAACATTTTCCCTCACTTCTATGATGAAGTAAGCTAACCTAGTTAACCTGAAAATGAATTATAGAATGTAAACCAAGGATATTTTTCCCTTCACAACTGAACTTGCCTATCAGAATAAATTTCACAACCTTTTTCAGCAGTTGAAGTAGTTCAGCAAAGAACAACCAGAATGAATTAAGGACTTTACTTGCTTTTTCAAGATTGATTTTTCACACTGAAGAGAGGTAAAAGATAAGGCTTAAGCCACAGGCTGTTGGAAAACAGGCACTGTGGTGAAATAAATCCCAGCTCAACAGCGAAGAAAAAGCAGATGCACAATTACATGTGAAAACACTTGATGCTAAAGGCAGTCAAGGCACAGAGAGGTGGCCTGTGGAAAGAAACACCAAGTGCAAAAAGCAGAGGACCATCTAGCTCGAAAAGGGAGCCAGACAAGTGTGGAGGTTTTAGAAATATGGCACCAGGCAAGCAGCTGACACAATGGACATCATGGACCCAGAAGAGACTCCTGGACTCTGTCAGATTTCCTCTGTCCTTGTGAAAAAGGCTCACTTTAAGTACTTTCCAAGGGCCTGCAATTCATTTCTTGGCTAAGTAAGCTCACTTTCACTGAACACAGTGACTGAAGGTTTGTTTGAATTCCTGCTCCGTGGAAATCTACTGTACTTTCTAGCAGGTGTGAGAACACTGAGGCTCCTTCAGTTGCAGCTCATTTCCACTTACTAACTACTTTATCTCCGTGGATGAAGCAAAAGTGACTTTTGTGTTTCCTGGCAGTCTGCTGCTTCAAAGAACCTAATAGCGATTTGTTTATTTCAGAGGAAATGGAGACCAGTCAGTGATGACAGATTTATTGGTTAAATGGACATCACGAAAAATTTTCATGCAGTACAGGCTGGCTCTAACCACACTGCAAGAACTCATAGTAAGGGGTGATGTGCATTCCAGAAATGCATTCCTATTTAATCCACTCCACTCTAACATGTACATTTATACAGCAACCTTCACACAATTTCCGAGAGCTCTGTACAGAAATGTAATAACCACTGTACTGAAAAATATCCAGGTATATTGAGGGCCCACATTTAGACTTGAAAACAACGTGAGAGGAGCCAGACTGTTGAATATCTCCTGGCAATAAGTCAGTCAGAGACAGGCAAGAAAAAGATGGATGTCCAGTCTCTCCTAATTAAATCTCAGGATAGAAAGGAATTATTTGGTTCTGGAGAGGCAATTTATAATATGGCAATTTCCAGTAGCTCCTAGAGGAGGAGAATTTTACATTGGAACAAGAAAACATGAAACTTCAGTTAAGACCCAATATAAATTGTACTATAGGACTGATCAAACCCAGTCCAACAAGGGTTTTCAGCAGTCGGTAGGTTTGCAAAGCAGGTTTACTCAGACAACTGCGTGGTCTCCATGTGAAAAATAAAGACATTCTAGAGCAAGGTGCTACCAAATTTGTGATGCTATAGTCTTCAAATGCTAACTGAATGTGATAATTGCATCTGTCAAAGAAGATAAAATAGATTTATGGATAACATATTGGAACCTGTGCTGAAAATCCCAGATAACCTGACAACTGCTTATTTTCTGTAAGGGTGAGGAACACTGATCAAGGCAAGCACTGGGATACAACCAGTCAGCAGGACATTTCATTTGATCTGGATTCAATTTCAGAAAATGTCTGGTTGAGGCCGTGCATCAGCCAAACAAATACACCATTTGGAAAGAAGCTGGAGTATTTGTTGAGGCAGAGAAATGTATCTGTACGTCACCTTCATACATATGGTTTGATAAAGCGCATCTGCCAGTAATTGAAAAATCATCAAAATTATAAAAATGCCTCTATTTAAGATGATAAAATAAAAGGTGCAATTTATTCTTTGGAGCACCACACCTGCTCAAAAATACCTTGATTGGTAATTCACCCAGAATTTAGGAACTGGAATTGCCATTGCATTTGGACTCCTCCTACTCCCTGGTCTAGCTTGACATCCTGAATGGTTTAGCTCTGTTTATGCATAAGGAACTGTAAGCCAGTTTTGCCCATTTTACAGACTGAAGATTTGAAATACAAAATAACTACAGCACTGTGTAAAGATTATTGAAATTACTCTGAAGGAAATGAAACTAGCGGCTCTACACAGGGACTCCTGCAGGGAGTATACTCAGGGTGATTTGCCCAAAATAACGTACTTGCTTCTCAGCAGGGGCAGTTTGCCTGCCAAAATCATGATGTTGACCTGTATGTGCTAACTTCCAGTCCTGGAGACAGCTTGGGTGCTTCTTGGCAACGTTCTAGTAGATAAATTCATACAAGTCTGTGGCAGAGTTGGAAACTCAACTTTTTTCTCCTCACTTTCTTTCCATTGTCTTATTTCAAAACCACCCATCTTCTCTACTTTTGGGGTACAGGATAGCACTGTGGCTTCTTTATTAAAATTTAGGCTTTGACATTTACACCTATTAATAGCCCCTCTCCTTTTAGTAATTGTAGCTATATTTTAAAAACTCATAATCCAAGAATGAAATCCAAAGATGATTTTGAATCAAATACAGTATTTTATCCAGCTTGCAGCACAATAAAAGTTCAAATGGAATTTTTACTGTGATGTATTTGTCGTGTGTGTAGAGAACTTGTGTAAAATCAAGAGCTAATTTTCACTAACCTTTTTCTAACTATAAGAAGGTGCACTAGATGCCTTGTTTGATCTTGATTTAACCCAATTCTGCAATTACGTGTTTATGATCATCTGTATATTATCAACCTTAAAGTGATTTGCAAACATCCTATACACTAACCTCACTCAAGAATTTTTCTAGGACTGGTAGCTTACTTTATAGAAGAAAGTGCACAGACCTGGTTTCTTTAAAATATGCTGCATTTTACGGGATTGCCAGCCTAAAGCAAGCAAAAGCATGTGAATGCACTGCTTTTTACGAGTCCACACATTGGTTAAACTCCTTCAAAAATGTATTACCAAGGCAGTAGATGCAGAGAAGTAGGTCCCCAGTATGAAAGCAATGTGAGGGACATGTTATTTTTAAAACTCAGGGCACACTAAAGGGGTTGCAGCCCTGCAATATTAACAATAGGTCTCTTAACTATAAGCAAATGCTTGCAGGATATAGATGAGGGACAGTTCTGGAATAAAATGTTTACAGTTAGAGCTCTACAGCCAGGAAGAGATAGGCTAAAGCCTAAAAGCTGCCTCAACACAAAACGATCAGCTTTCAAGAAAGCTGTACACCCAACTGTTACCATTTAGGCACCTAATGAAGAACAATGGGGGCTGCTGGGTTCTGAGCTCTTTCAAGCATCTGGTCCAAATTCTTTCCTTCTATATGAATCAAAGCAAATGTTTAGGCTACCAACTTTCCATTGCCCTTTCAGCTTAATGCCAGCTTTCCTAGCTTTTAAATTCCTTAGTATAATAAGATGAATAAAACACTAACTTAGCAAAATGCCCTGTTAGGGACTATTTGCAACATTTTCTTTTTTATTAGTAGCAGACATAAAGTTTGTGTAAAGTCATTGTAAAAATGTATCTCTCAAAACAGTATATTTTGAAACAAGATTATTTTTTTTGTTGTTTAATACATTTTAAAAAATATGACTCTATCTTACTTGTTTATCAAAAGCTGGCCACAGATTAACTCACAAATTTGAAGATAGAACAGACAGAACATCATAAAACAAAACACTATAGCACAGTCAGAAAACTACCAAGTAAATTATATAAGAAAACATACAGGAGATCACATCATAATGTGGGAGCAGAATATGTGCTGTGCCACACCATGCTAAAGGAAGTGTTAAAGCTACATAATTCCTGCTGCTCAGGACAATTACGTCCATCTTGCAGTCACGCAGAACTTGATGCAGGAGCTGCAAAGCTCTGAAAAAGCCAGGATACATCATTGTGTCTGAACCCAGATATATCCTGAGATGACTGAAAGTTGTGCTAAGCAGTCATAAGACTTTGTATTTAAACATTAGAGGGCAACTACTGATACGGACTGACAAATATAACTACATGGTAGTGCCACACTTCTGCAGCTAGAAACAGATCACATAGGAAATACACAGAATTACCTGATACTGACCCTGGAAGAGCAAAGGTCCATTCCCAGTCCTCTTCCCACTTTGGGAAAACACATTCTGCAGAAATGTGTGAATTCAAACATTTTAAGAAAGTCTCTGCTTAAGAATACAAAACTTCTGCAGGCTTATCACACTGAATACTGAAACATTCAACACTTTCAAGCAGGTTCGTGAATAAGTAGGCTCCAGTGGACGAAAGTAAAGAAAAACTCTCCCATTTTAGATTTACAACACACAGAGCAGCAAAAGAAAGAGTGACTAGTGAAAACACAAAACCACAGATGGAAATCTCCATTTTTTTCAGACTTCAGTGAAAGAAAGCTGCTTCAAGAAGCACATAAACAGAGTTGGCAGGAAACGTCTTTACTAATTTACATGAGCTAATTTAATGAAATATGGGAGACAGAAAGAAACAGAGTCCATTTTCAGCTTTCCCTACACCTAATGAGCATTCCTCTCATCAGTTTTTCTTTTCCAGATTATATCCAGGTTTAAAGTTTCTACTGCTTTATAATTCTCATGTAAATTATTTTCTATAAGTGATACTATAATGTCTCAACAGCCATTATGCCAAAGTTACCTGTGACCTTCAGCTGTAGAAAGAATTTTCATTAAGAAACTAAAATGAAAAATTCGGAAAGAATGACTTGAAGGTAAGAACAAAGACTCATCTCCAAACTGATCCTGTGTGTAAGAATACATGAGAATTACCTTCTAAAGCTGGATGGTGAAGAGAAGGGATAAATGACTTAGAACTGTAGTAGAACTTGAGACAAGGTTCGCAAGAAAAAAGTTTGGAGTTTTTTAAGATGAGTATCAGGCCAAAATTCCTGCAAGTGAGATTTATTACACCATGGAGTCTGTTTCCCGAGACTGCTAATGAAGGCAAGCTATTTTTTAAAGTCCAAATGAGCATTTAATAAATGAGTACCACACTCACAAACCATATACATTACCCATTTTGTCATACTGAATTGAAAGAAATCAACCCACACTCAAACCTTTTAGTCACCACTACTTCATTCCATCTGTCACTCGTCTAAAAAAATAATATTAATATGGATTGCTGTTTTGTGGGCTGGTACCGTTTCCCTGTAAATAGGATTCCTCTAGGTAAATTATGTGTGAATTTTTATCAAGATTTCCTTTCTTTTTTCTTTTTTCTTTTTAACCTGTACAGTGTTTTATGTCTTTCCAATCATTCCTAGGTCTGCACAGCTAAACAGCAATGTAATCAATTATCATGTAATTAACTCTCTCGGGGGAATTGTTCAACCACCATCCACTGCACCATCTGACCATATCCACATCCATTATAATGGAAATAGTGGTATCCCTAATGGACACTGCAGTCTGTAGCTCATCTCCTCTTTGGAGCCAGAGAAAAGCTAAGCCTGGCACAGAGTAGAGAGAAGAGAGTGGAAGAGAAGAGAGAAGAGTTGTTTTTTCCATTTCATGAGTGTTGGAGGTGAGGTGAGGGAGGTAGTGATAAAAGTCAGTATGATTATGACAAAAAAAGCTTTCAGGTATGACAGTTTTTCAGCATTTCCTTAAGGGGGGCAGCCTCTTGATCCTTTTTAATATCCATACTAGTCTCCAGTTCAAGAAGTGTGTGTGAGGACATGCTTAACTCCCACTGAAGTCAACGGTTCTTAAGCATGTGCTCAAAATTTTTCACAAATCGGGACTTTAATCTGTTCCTTATGTACATTTAGGATTACAGAGAAGTCTTCTGTTTTTGAAGTTCCTGGAAACATCGGCTTGCTGATGGGAGGCAGGGGAAAGGAATAGGACTCCATCACTCTCAAAAGTCTGCAACTTTCTTTCTTAATTTTTCTCTAATTTTGACCAGAAAAGTATCTGCTTGCCAATTTTTCTTAAATCTTCTCGAATACTGCCCGTTAGATTCCAATGTGCACTGCAGAAATGTGAGTTACTGACACAACACACTTCTAGGTTTTCATTAGTTATAAAGTCAAAAATACTAAGGTTAGCATCTCATTCCTCACTCCTTCCTCTATAAAGCTGATAGAACCCTTACCAAAACACATAGAGATTTATTCCCAGCAAGGGAAAAGAAGACTATAGACAAAAGCTGTAAAACTGTCTCCGTCCTACACTGCAAATGTACCTCAGTTCTGGCATCTAGCGCTTTTGGCTATTTCAGTCCTGGAACAGAAGGAACCTTCACTGAGCCTCAAGGTTGTTCCAAACTGTATGGTGATTTCTGTGATATGGAAAAAACCCCCCTGGAAACTAGCCGGAGAGCAGCCAATCTTGTGATCTGACCCTCATGTGAATTATGTCTCCAGAGTTTCCAGATTTAATATCTTCTGTAATTTTACTATGCACTCTATTTGCTGATATTACACTCAAACCCTATAGATATTGAATGTAACTGCAAAATTCCCAAGCCCAAGCATTCAAAAGTTACCAGCAAGGCTCCTGTAACTTTTCTTTTCTCTCCCTGTCTGCAGCTCCGTCATCCTCCCCAAACTGTTTTTAAAACACATTTAGGAATAAAATAGCACGCTATAACCAAAGTGCTGGTCAAGCCAAATCTAGTGGGCTGTCCAAGTTCCTATCTGCTATTATTTTAGATTTGATACACACATGCATGCACGCAACACATGTACGTTTATGTCTATTATATCAATGAGATGGAATCACAAAAAAAATACTTTACTGTTTTCAAAATTCTTCTTACGGAAGACTAAAGTGAAAGGGCAAGTTGTCAATGCTATTTAAAGAGTTTACAGGCTCCTTCAAAATGAGACTTAACTTTCTTTGAAGCACATTCCTTCTGGCACAAGTAATTATTACCTAAAATCTTAAAAAAAAGTTACCTAAAAAAAATTACCTAAAAGAGTGCATTTTAAGAAAGTTATATTTTTTATTTTTTATTTTTCACTCATTTGGCTTAGTTTCAAATGTTGCCTTCTTACACAAGGCTCTGCTCAGTGCTGGGTACATCACTGGTCTTAAATATTAACCATCAGCATTGCCATGCCTTGGTCATGCTTGATTTCCAGTACATCTGTGGTGCATACACTTACGAAGTTAAAAATAAGGAAGAACACACAAACCATCTTTTCTTCTTTTTCTTTTTTCTCCTGTTTACTCTCAGCTTCGCACTCTTTTCTTACACACCATAAATGCAAAAGAGAGAAACGACTGACCTACGGTTACCAAAAGTAAGTTCACAGTAAAACAACTGATGGTTTGGGGCCAATGGGACAATAACAGAATATTGCTTCTAGACGTTTCATGCATGTACGTGAGCTGTACGGAAGACAAAGAGTGTGAATGGAAAAAGGAAGAACACACTTAAGACAGCACTAAGAAGACATTGAAGTAGATTAGAAACAGGATCCAAAACACTGGCTGAAGCATTGGGCAACACCTTGAAGGGAAATAAGTTTAATTCTGAGAGGATAAGCTGGAACCAGAAAGATTGTAGGAAGGGAATTTCAAAAGCGTATGACTGAAAGGTAGGATCATTTCATCAGCTTTAGTTTTGACAGGGTTGAAATAGGAGCCAAGAGAGGGCCAGAGCAGGAAAACAGGATTCAGTTTCTGCTAAGTGGAGTGTAAGTCATTTGCAAAGCAGTCTGAAAACATGTTGGAGAGAGACTGATAGAGCAACTTGCAAACTCATTGCAAAGTAAGATCTAAACCATGGTTATAATTCTGTTCAGAACAATCAGCAGTCCATGGTCTTGTACCGGTGAAACCAAGGACAAAGTTGGTTTGCCCTTGTAAAAAGGTGTTTTCTGCTTACGCTGTATCTCTTTTCTGAATGTTTGGTTTTTTTTTTTTTCCCATGTCTGTGCATTCTTGCCCTGGAAGTAAAGGAAATGCTGTCTGCTTTTATAAAGAAACCAACATTAACTGCATAAACCTACCTGTTAGGCTTTACAGAGAGCAGAGATATATAAGACATTAAATGACATGGTTAGGAAGCTGCAGAGGCTGATTAGTGAGACCTTCTTTTTGTGCTCATTGTGCAACATTACACACATACCCTGGTCTTGTTTCAATTCCCAGACTTGCAGAAATACTTTTCCAGAGGTATTTATGGTATCTGTATTCCCCCCACCAATAACTTCCAAAGGCCCCATGTAGGTTCATCTGAACACCTCAGGTAAAAGCAGTACTTCTTGCATTTCTAGCTTGGTGTGGATTTCAGCTATGCCTTTTGTAGTAAAACTCTGCTGATATGTTAACAAGGTCTTTTTAATTAATAGGCCATCAGTAACATATAACCAGTCTCCACTGTATGGGTAGCATCAAGCTTTCTACTTATCTACATAATCAAGCCAACCATATGTTTCAAGGTTAACACGGATTCAGCTTTTAGTTTGTGTGTGTGTGAGTTAAGACTATCAATTAACTATGGAAACATGCTTGAAAAATACAAAGCAAGCCAGAGCCTTCATAAATAATATAATCATGGTATCTATCCATATGTTGTGGAATTGCAAACATTTCTTAGTAGCATACCATCAAGCTGAAGGAATCAATGACAGAATAGCAACTGACATGCCTGTGCTTAACTTTTTCAATATTATGCTCTTAAATCCAAGAGAATTATGCACAGTAACCTAAGCTTCAAAGGGATTAAAGCATCAGTACACAAACTGGCAAAGCACTGAGTGACTTTTGCAGGAGGGAAGAAAACTGCTTTCAGAAGATCTTTGAATGGTTGGGTCCTTCTCTAAGTTACGTTTCACCGTACTTGAAACACACAATCTCCATAAAAAAACTAGTGTTTGTCTGGGTGTCCTGTGTGGCAAAGACCTCCCGGTACATTTACAAATGTAAAAATATTAAATCTGACATTTCTTATGCCAGTGGACTGCAAACTTGATTGGTGCCTTCTCTGCATGTCTAAATTTCAGTCTGAAACCATTGGAACACAGATAGCTTTATAGGGTTCGAATATTGTTAGACCCTCATATTAAAGGAATAAAGATGTTTGCTTGTAAAGTTGTAGCAATGTATTAAAATGTAAAATGTAAAGGGCTCAGAATGAGTGGAGAAAAAAATTAAAATGCAAAGCTAAATCAGGTCTACAGGAAAGTCTGGCAGCATATTTCTTCATATGAAAACCAATCCAAAATATTTTTGCCCTTGCCTCCAGCTTTCTCCAGTGTATATTCACGTAAGTAAAAGAAAAGAAGTTGTTCTATTTGCTACTTTAATTGCTTCATAAAAACAAATAATACAGACATAATAGTCAGTCTTTTTCTTAACCCAATAATATAATATCTTAGAAGATCATATGAAGTGGTGATAATGCAAAAAAAGATAATGCTGCAGATTTCAGACACCTTATGGACAATTGCTAATGAAGCATCCTATTTATATCTGAAACTGCTTCACTGATCTGTAACTGTTCCATCTTGCATTGCTTAACCAACCAACGTTACCTAACAGTACTGTTCTATTTATCAGATCACTGTGGTTCTGAAGTTATTGTCGGTTAACATCTAAATGGAAATCCGATTGAAGTAAAGGATCCTGGGGGGATTTGGGTTGGTTTTGTTTTGGGGTTTTTTTTTGGGTTTTTTTTTTTTTCAGTAAAGAAAATGCTCATTCTGCAATGATAAATGGAAATTAAAAGGATATACAGGCATATACTCCTTCAGAAATGGGCTTCTATAGCAAAAAACAAGAGGCAGGGAGGGAGAAGGAGCTGGGAGTGAGACCATTAGTGTGTATTGTTCTAATGTCCTCAGGAACGCAAAGACTTAACACACACTGCAGCTTGAAGTCATTGTGGTACTCCCAAAACAAGAATATAGAAAGAAAAAACAAAGAAAAGAAAAGAAAGAGCAAGAGCTAAATACCACTATGTCACTTCTGAGTCAATCAAATCAGTAATTCCAAAGTGCAAAGGACTTGCAATGTTTTCAAGTTCTCCCTAAGCCCTGTGTAAGGCAAGTTGGACTCGTAGACTTTCCCTAGGTTTAAAGTCTATTTCAGAAAGTATTAATTCAAAAGCAGTGAACACACCTTAGCCTCCATTAGACTGCTGTCTTTTGGCAGAAAATTCTGTTTGGCATTCTAAGCACAAAGCTCTACACGGCATCTTCGAGTAGCCAACGCCGCCAGACCTGCCTGAGTTTCCGTTCACACTGTTTTTACCAAGTCATTGTACCAAAGCCTTGCAAAACGTGCTGATGTATAGTTTAGTAACTCATATGACTTCAGTTCTTTCACTAAACCAACTGATAATTTTCATTAATTTAGGAGACATCTAGTCACAAGAATGTTCCTACCGCTTTTTTTACAGTAATAAGCACATTTTAACAAGTAGGTTTTTCTTGTCCACATATCCTATGAGGATGGGGCCTACTGTGTTCTGGTATTCTGCACCAGCTGGAAGAAAATGAAAGGCTTGAAAAACTAGGAAGATCCATGTGCCTGAGGAACCTTACTCACCCTGTAAAAATATCCCCTTCTAAAGAAGCCCCCATGCACACTCAGGCTACACTGTATACTTCTAGACTATGCCATTTTCGGTTTGGCAGGTAGAAGACACCGCTGTTCATGCAACTCTCTTCAGAGCTATATTGTCAGTCCACATATGTCCAACAGATTTTTTAGTATCTATTTTTAGACCGACCAAAGTGGGAAACAGTTTTTTCCGCTTGGTAAATTAAAGTGACTAATGCCGTCAGTTTACCAAAATGTGTAAACATACACTTAACTTCAGGTGTGTTTGTATCAAAGTAGTATGACTGCTGCTGTGAAGACCTGGCACCACTCAGTAGTTAGTTTCAGCACACCGAAGATTCCGGTCATCTCCTAACATGCAAAATTAAATGTATACTGGCATCATCACAGGACCACAATCTAAGAATTAAACTCACAATGGCAAAAGAGGCTACTGAAGCGCATCTAACGCAGTTTATGTAAGGCAGCATTCGATCAAGCTCACTTGCTAAAAATAAAAGATAGCTGTTAGAGATCTGAGAGAATGCAGAAGGAAGAAGGATTTTTAAAAGCCTGAAGTAATCTGTTTCAGTTTTAGTTTTTCATATCCTATTTGCTATAAAATAATGTTCAATCAACCAATTTTTCCTTTAGTCCAAGAAGGAGCTTCATAAAAAAAAAAGTGAGAGAGAGAAAAGATTACTTGGCTTCCAGTTAGGGTTTCATAATCCACTGGATTTTATTGGTTTAGTAAAACTATGCTCTTCCATCATAAAGGAAAGATTTGACTCATTCCTTTGAGACTTGTTTCTTGTGCTGCTTGGTCAATTATTTTGTTTCATTTGTTGAAAAGAAAGATAAAAGAAATCATAGGTTCAAGTACAAAATAACTTTTCTTTCAAATGGCCGTTAAGCTTTCATGTATGTTTTCTTCCGTTCATGTATTTTAAGGGTCCCATTTCCCAGTCCTGCAGGGTTTATTCAGCACAGGTAATTTTTAATACGAAGTTCAGACTGCTTTTCTCTTTGCATTCAGCAAGAAGCACCAGTGATTTCAGACTGTGTAATATTTCATGATTATAATCATCATTAAGCAACAAAATATTCAGTAGACAATTTCAAAATGTGATTTCTGTTTTTTTCTTTTGATGTATAATCACATACCTATTTAGTAATATGCACAACTTCCATTCAAATAACCTACCCCCAAAACCATTTGGAAAATTCACGGTTCCATATGGAAAATAAACTCATGCTCTGAATAGGACATGAGTTATGTTACTGCCTGTATGAAGTATGCTGCAGTCTTCTGTAGGTCCAAGATCTCAAAATGAAGCACAGCCTCCCTAATCTACAATGAATGTTACATCTTTAATATCATTGATGTTAACAAGTAAAATTTTGACAGTGTAAATTGTCTACCTATAATGTTTAGTAGAAGACTTCAGAAGCAACTTTTCATGTATGACATTGAGCTGTCTACTAGTACATCCCATTATATTAATAATTTTTTTTGTCCATTTTGCATCACCGAGTGAATGCTAGGGATACAAAGATGCAACTGCACTAGTGATATTACAACTAAATATATGTGTATAAAATTATCAGAAATTGAATAACATCTGTGTGATTTTAATTTTTGCCTATTAAAAGATGTTAAATGCACAGTTTCAGTAAACTTACCAAAAGACACAGACTTTGTAATATATATTAATAAACTAAAAGGAGAACAATCACTGGAAAACTGATACCAGTGGCAGCAATGGCTTTTTAAACAAGCATTTCTTTGCTTTGTTTGCTGCTGGAAGCATATCACAAGAAAACATAAGCCCAAAGCAGCTCTATCTCCTTCTTCCAAGCTAAGCTACATTCATAGTAAGAGCACACATCTTTAAATCTGGTACTATCAAAAATCAGTGGAAGTTTTGTCATCAGTATCTTCCAGGTGAAACTTCCCACAGCATGTATGCTTAAAAGTAATTTATTTAAACTTTTTTTCTTTTTTTTAGTGATTCCAATACCTAAACCACATCCAAGACTAGAGTGTGTGCATCCAACACAATTACACCGGGCTATTTTTTCGTTCAAAAGTTCATTAAACACAATAAAAAAGCAAACATCTGGTCAGAAAAGACCTCAGACACCCACCCCAGAAGTCAAATGACTTCTTGCTGTGCACACCTATGCAGCCACACAAGCTCATGCTGGTGAAGGTGACACGCTTGCGCTGCTGCGCAGTGGGAAGAAGGCTTTGCCTGCAATGTGGCTGTATACAGTCTCGCTCCTACCCTGCCACCAGCAGTACTTGAGAAATGGTGATGCAGATCTGTAAGTCTTTAAAGCCTACTAAAAAAAGCTCACATGCACACACACGCACACAGAGCTTTTCATTTAATAAAAGCTTTCTGTACTTTACAAATGGAAGGAAGGCACTGGTATTGTCATTGTATAGGTTGGGGGAGCATAAAAGGACAGGGCACAGGCTCGAGACAGATCGTGAGGCGAGATTCGGTGCCCAGCTGTGCACTGATGTAATGAAGTAGCCCCCAAGCACTGTTTATCAAACTTCTCTAACACCACACCACTCTAGTTAGAAATCTTATTAGCGACATATGCAAGTATTTATATTTAAAAAATATGACTTTACTTTCGTGTCCTTTCAAGTTGCATTCTTAACTGTATTGGAACAAGAACACGGGATAAAATAGCAAAAATAAGGATTGAACCCAACCCCATCGTAACTACACTTTACTGATGGATTTAAACTTTGCTCCTTCTAGCAGATGAAACCAGATTTATTCCACTTCTTTTCCGGAGACTAGCAAAACTGCTTGGTAGAGCGTGGTTTGCTGCTGAAAGAACTGTGCTACAGCGACCATGCATACTGCTGTGTAACACTGTATTTGCTGAAAGCAATAATCCAGTGAGCAATATCAGGTTGTTAGCAGACAGCAACAGACATAATGTTGGCACCTTCTCTTGAATTTCAAGACACAGAGCTCTATTCTCCTCTTGAGGACTTCAAAGATGCAGCACATCGTGTCATCGCATAACTAAAGAATGAGTATTTCAAAAGAGCAAACTATATGCAGATTAACAGGATCAATTAAAGAACACTTATAATTAGCATGTCCAAAAAGGGCAACAAGTATGCCAAAAAAAAAAAAAAAAAAAAAAATATTTCTGATTACTTACTGTGCAAAATAATTGAGAAGTTATGCTAGATATGTTAGGACAAATTTTATCCTAGGATGTTAAAATCAGTGAAATTAAAATTCAAGTTGTATGTATAATGCTGAATTGGCAATGCTCAAACAATCAGGCAATCCTAATATTTTATCAACATCTGCAAGAATTATAAAGCATTTTCCTTTCCCTACCATGCAGCAGCATTTTAAAAATCCTGAAAGGTGACTACGATGATATTTTTGAAACATTTTAGTGAGATTTCCTCCAGATACTGCAAGAATATTTGGCTCTACAATCCCCATGTGTCTATATCTCTTTTTGCATTTGGTTTTAGTACCACACTTCCTACTCATCCAGACCCATCAGTGATTTTTCTTTGAAGACTGGAATCCTTGATAGGACTTAATATCAAATAATAAAAGAATAACATGCAATTACATTTCTGTGCCACAGAGTTAACACAGAGTAACAGAATTGAGCTCCAACGGCTTAAAAAACCTTGAGCACTTCGGCAGTTCAACTAGAATCAACAGACCCTCCCTCAAAAACATTTGTGCTCCAGCGAATGTCTGCATTGCGACCCCCATGTTTCTAAAGGGAGAAGACTGGGGGGAAGAAGTGTAAATCCTACTGAATGATATATATATAAACAGAGAGAAATACATAATTAGAGGCCATACTTATTTCTGTCCACACAAAATTACTCTTTGGCTATGGGCAAAGAATTCTGAGAATGTATCTGTAAAACACTGTTAAAAAATTTTACAGTCCTAGAAAAGTTCCTGGTTGTATTTCTTGACAGCAAAAGTGAACATAGTGCAAATTTTCATCTATTAAACAATCCAGCAAATCACCCATGAGGTAGCTCAACATTAGCTCAACAGTCAGCCTTAAAAGTTTCCTCCTAAAACTATGATTATTATTCACTGGATTTTGAACTTGTTTCGTTTATGAAATCTACTGAGGTGTTTTTTGTTGTTTTCTTTTAGTGGTAAGTGATGCTTTGATTCTGGATACCAAACAAATTAACTCTTCCCAGAAAAGCTCTGCTTTATTATGTATTTTCTCTTGCTTCCGTTTACAACCACGCTGAAAAGCACAGACATATTGATGAATCAGCTACACAGTTCTTTCTGACTACAAGTGTGCAGCTCATTTTTCTTACTGATGTGTTTCAGAAACCAATCAGGAGTCCTCAAAACCCATGATTTCTCAGTATTTATAATCATTTATCAAAATGACCTGGTTTTTAGAGACCATTTCAAACAAGCATGTATGATTTATGTTATTTAGATGTGCTTAAAATAAATTCCCTGGAGATGTAACTTTTTACTGCTTGCATTTTGAGAATAGACAGGTTATAAAAGATGTTAAAACACTGGGAAAAAAAGAGTGTTGTTTTCTTTTTGTGTGATTTGTCAATGAACAAAACCCAGCAAAACAGCTATTGAAACACTGGATGCCTGAAATGTTTTTGTAGGTTTAACAGCAGTGTTTCTGTATGATACCATTGTAAATGTAGTCAAAATTATGAATAGATGTTACTACCTGCTAGCCTTGCCTTGAAAATCTGTGCCACAAAAAACATTTTCTCATGTCAAACTAAAAAAAACCAAAAAAATTTAAAAAAAAAATTAAAAAAATAAATAAAGGCTTCTTAGGCCTGGGGGCATGTGTTTAATTCCATTAGGCTTTAACTGGAATCAAATTTAATTATAACATGTATTTAGCTATCGCAATGAAATGTTTTAATAGCTGAAATGCTTAGAACTCCTTCAATGGTACTCAGCCTCTCCTGGTCTCTTCAGCATAGTACAGATATTCTTTTCACCATAGCATTTTAGGCTTCCTTAAGACTACCAGGTTCACTTTCTCTTTGTACTTCTCAGTAAACCAAGATTATACTTTCTATACAGGCATTAATCTGCTTTTGTCCTGACGACGTTTAGAGGAATTTTGGACCTGAGTAAGCCAACTTAGGCAATCGCAGTAGTAATTGTGCGTTTGATGAATTCTGTATCGTCTGAGAATCAAAACCTACCCTATAAGAAAACAGAAATAAAATGGCCTCAAAAAAACAAAGGCGAGTAATGAAAAGGGGAGGCATTAGAAAAATCCAAAATATTCCATATAGAACAACTTGTACCGCAAAGCAACAAAGCTCTCCAATAATTTTTTTTATACACTCAGCATGGTTTTCATCCACACCTCATTAGCACACAGATAATTCTGACCATTAGTGCACTTTAAAATAAGTAATTTGATTTGTAACCGCTCCTCAAATTTAGTATCGTCTTTTTACTCCTACATCCTCCACATACGCCGAGCTCAGTTACAAAGGCAAGGATGCATATGCCATTATTCACAGCAAAATGTTAACATCTAAAGATTCGTGTGCATCACTTCTCAACTCACAGCCTGGTTTGCTGACCCACTTCTGGGCCTACGCAGGTTGAAAGGAATGTTCTGAAGATAATGGGAGAGCAACTACAGAACCTGGAGCCACTGACAGCTGTATCATGCAGGGGTCGATGACAAAGTAAGCAGCATTTCCCAGTTACAAGAACAGCTGACAGTTTCACCCTGTTCTGTAGCAGCCTATTCAGTATCTTCAAAGGGAACTTCTCAAACTCCTTAAAACCTGTGTTAGGGCAAAAGAAAGCTGTCAAGTCAGGCAGTTTAGAAAATTACCATGAAGGCACATTTCACCTTGCTTTCTCAATCTCAGAACAGAAGTACAACTGAGCGTAGCGCAAAGTATTTCTATCGTCCCATTCCCCTGCAGTATGTTAATTCCAAGGAAAAATGAGCAAGCACAGGGACAAGCACATGGTCCATCGTCCAAACATTTGATCTCTCTCTGAATTTTTATTGATGATTTACAAAAATTACACCCCTGCCATCAGAACAAGTAGGTAAGATGGGGTATCTCTGCTGGTGAGTTTTCAGAGTATCTGTAAGGCTAAGCAACAGTTACTAATTTTGGAAACACATGATATAAGGCATGTTTATGTTTTACTCTCTTTAAACTATCTATAAACTCAGCTTTAATAATCAACACTCCTGATCTTAAACATTGAGAAATAAAAGCAGAGTGGTGTGGGAAAGGGACAGCATAAGGTTAATTCAGCTCCAAAATGCGGAACAGATTCAGTGCTCGGGAAAACACTGAACAATCTGTGGCTTTAAATGATATGCTTAAGAAGAGGAAATATATCTGTAAATAAGTAAGAGCATTAATAATTCTCTCAGAATGCTGGCACTGAAACTTAAACAGTCTCTCTTCACTTCTTAGTTATTTACTATTAGGATTTTATACAAATGCCTATTGAAGTAGTTCCAAGTGTGATGAATAAGTCTCCAAAAAGTAGGGAAGGCATGGATAAAATCCTTTCAAGTACAGTTAGTTGTTTAAAAAACACAGATGAATGAGAAATAAAGGGGATGATTTTTAATCAAATAAGAGGCAATTATGGATGACAAATACAGAAATGCAGTGACTTAAAAGTAGTTCTTGCTGCCATACATTAGAAGAGCATTAAATATCAAGCGCCAGAGGTCAGGATTAATAAAGGGGTGGGGTCAGTCCAAATGTTCAGTCCAAAACTCGAGCTTTTCCTGAATAAAACCCAAAGATACAGCAGCTACCCAATTGCTGTCAAAAGACTCTTATTTTCAGTTTGAGAGATTCATAATTGTATGAACAGCCATAATGCTTTTTTTCTTAAGGGAAGGGAGGAGGAAATAGTTACCTGCCTTGATCTTCAAAAAGTCTTAGAAAGTGAAGTTTGGAGTACTATGCAAGATAAGAGTAACCATGGCTAAAGACTTCAGCCCTGGTCCACTAAATCCAGTGGAAGGCTCCAGTCACTCCAGGGGAAGTTGGAACATTCCCCACTAGTGTTTCTTTAGTTTGCATTGCAAGTGAAATAACCAGAAAGCGACACAGATACTTCCCTGACAGTGAAAGGGACCGATTTCCTTTTTTCCTTCAGCTTTAAATAGACTGACAAACACAATAAATCCCAACACCGACAGTCATCCAGGTTTTTTTCTCAGTAGTAACTGGGAAACTTTAGTATTGCTCATACACCTCACAAAATCAGAGACTTCCTTCTATCTCATAAAATGTAGTGAAGATGCAACAATAGATTTTGCCATCAATGTTTTAACTTAATACGGCTTTTAATCCTGGGACAGTTTTCAGCCTGTACACAAGTTGTGTGAGATGAAATTCAGTTAAACCCATTCTGAATTACTCAGTGTTTGTTAACGTAACAGACAATTAAGAAAATGATGGTATCTTTGAAAGTTATTTTTCAAAATAGCTTCTGTTGCTTACCACTTTACCAAGCTCAACGTTTACAGTGAAAGAGGTCATGGTTTCAGTTGTGAACTTCATACATATCTGGAAAAGCCTTTCACTTTCTCTTCCTCGATAACAAACAATTCGCTATGCCTGCTCTTGAGTTTTCAAGCTGTTGAGCCCTCTCTTTTTCAAGTGCCTCCTGCCTGTTTCGGGATATTTTTGGTGACTCCTCAGTTCATGCACGCCCTGACAGAAGTGCATCAGTCGCGCTGCCTTCACCAAGTGCCTTTTGTCAGAGTGGGACTTTGACAGCCTTCGCTGTTTTAAAAACGAAGATTATGTCAAGTCTTTCTGCACGCTCAGTGATGCCGAATCATCGCGCTGGAATGACTGTGGGTCTATGGATTCTGTGCTCGCCTTTTAAGTAAGAATTGCAGTGATTTTAGGAGTCAGATAGTTCCTTCCCTCCGCCCCCGCCACCAGCAAGCTGAAGTGAAGCAGCTTACTCAGCCTCCCATTCACTAGTTTGCTTTCCAGCCCTGTAATGTTGCCCCTTCCACGCGTTCTGGGATTCTCCGCAGCGCACGCAGACCTTGAGGGGCAGTGAGGCTCCGGCACCTCTCCGAGCCCCACGTCCAAGGCCGAGCTCTGGTGCTGGGCATCGCCTGGAAGCAGCACTCGGCTTCGCGGCGAGGGGCGACGGGAAAGAACGCGCTATATCCCCAATTTTAAAGCAGCGGTGGCGTGTGGGGCAGGGGGGAGGGGGTCGCGGGACCAGATGCTAAAATCCTCACCAGAACTACAAACGTTTTTCTCCTCAGCTGTAGGAAACTCTCCCCGCACACACACACCACCACCGTGATTTCGTGCTCTATCACGTGCTGGATTTTCCCTTCTTATTCCCCTTTCCCTCTCCCGTAACCCTACTAAAGCCGGCTTTAGTGATGGAGATCCCGGGAGCGCGTTTGAGACACCCGGCAGCCGGGTGTCAGCGGGCGGCGAGAACGCCGTGGCGGCCGCGGGCTGCCCAGAGCCAGCCGAGCCGGACCGCGGTTGGGGACCCGGATCCCGGCAGCACAGCTCCCCCCCAAGCACCCTCCTCCCTCCCCGCAGGGTAAAGCATGATCCGTTACCTGAACTGTCGCTTTTCCTTTTGCCGGACCTCTTCTCTGTTTCCACCGGGGACAGAGCCTGCCTGCCATAGTCCCCCGGCGCACACGCGGCCCCCGTGGGGGTGTTAGTGCCCAGGCTGGAAGAGTTTGAACACAGGACGGGGGGGCTGCTGCCCAGCTCCGGGGGTCCTCCTGAGTCAGGCTGAAGGCAGAGGCTGTGCCTGGCCGCGGCGGGAGGAGACGACATCTGAGGAATGTGCCAGTTCGTCTGCAAAGCCTGGTGCTGCTGTTGCTGGTGGTGGTGATGGTGGTGGTGGTGATGGTGGTGGTGCCCCCTATGATGCTGGCTGGCAAACATGCCCTCTTCATTGGGGTATCCCGCTATTATGCAAGAGGAAGAAGAAGAAGACAGATCAGGGTAGGACATGTGGTCAGATCTTCCATGCAAGGCAAGAGAAGACTGGGAGAAAGGATGCAAGCTCTGCGCAGTGGCATGGGGGCTGCGCAGGCAGCCAAAGAGTGTGTGATCCATGGCATGCAAGTCTCAGGTTCCACGCAGGAGAGTTTAGGAAAGATCCAACTTCACCACCCTTTGTCAACTTTCACTGTAAACAGATCAGGGTTGGGATTTTTTTTTTTTTTTCCAAAACGGCAACGACAGACTTTGCAGCAGGCAGCTGAGCTCAGATAATCCAGGTCTTTAGCCCTAGTGGCCAGTCTCCGCTGCATAAACACTCGGACCTAGATGAGCCTTTCTCAAAGAGCTGCTCAGATGTCAAGAAGTGGGAGAGGTTGAAGCCAATAGAAGGTGGTCCCAGAGAACTGCTTGACGGGGGAAACAGCTCCGAGAGGTTATAAATACAGTAGTGTGTAATGTGAGCTGGGGGCTGGCTCAGCAACACAGCACTGACCACATGCAAACTCCCTCCAAAACGCCAGCGCCGTCCCCGCGCCGAGCCGCTCCGTCAGCGGGCGGCAGCGCTGCTCGCCCGCGCCCCGGGCGCCGCGGCACCGAGGGGGTGGGGAAGGGGGAATCTGAAGGGGGGGGGGGGGGCGGCTCCGTAGGGGCGAAACC
>JBCJKH010032105.1:8553-23026 GCA_039877255.1 Loriculus beryllinus
TTACCATAATGTAAGCCATAGCTATAATGTCATACCTGGACATTGTTCAAGTAGCATATGCTCCATTTACAAGCCTTCCTCCTTTGAGTGTTTTTTAGGAGACTCAGATGGTCTTTTTGTTTTCAAACTAGCCACTTAAATATTTGTATGACTTTAAATTTGGTTGTTGACCCAGAACAGTAACTGCACACAGAAAACCTAGGTAGTAATGTTTTGATAAAAAAATGTAAGTTGTATCATTATCACTTAGAAAAAGAGTTGGCCCCAAATCTTACTGTTAAAAAGATAAGTATGGAGCAAAATATTCATACCTCTTCACTGATTTTTTTCAACATGCTGTTAAAATCTAGATTCACAGAGCATAGGTGAGACTGATAGCAAAAAAGCAATTTGTATTGTTCTAACGGAAGGGGCCATGTAAAATGAGGATCACAATTTTGAGAGCTGCACAATTTAATATTAATAAAAAAAATGTTACCACTTCTTGTTCTTTAATGAAAGTGACAAATTATTTTATCAAATTTCCTATAAACAAGAACAGGAAAAGGTGTCTCTAAGAAACAGTAATTCTGGTTCCTCTCTTTTCTATTTGGCACACAATTTCTCAGGAAAGCAGTTTAATTGGAAACCTATTAATGTAAGAGAACTGTGGAAAAAGATGCACACAGTTTCTTTCAAGTTGCATTAAATTCTTCACTTTCATTCTCTCAGAATCCATTACTGAAATTACATAAACAACTCAGTTTTGACTAAATTTACCTTTTCACATCAATATGAAAAAAAAAAAACTTTGTTTCCTTCTCTTCTAAACACCTTTCACTGTATTACACAAGAGTAAAATTATTTATATTTCCCATGACTGCTCTTCGGTAATGAGGATACGTAATAAAGATAAACAAGAATCACTAGGTTTGTCTTTGCCTTATCAATGTAAGAATTTTTCACCATCAAGGAACATTCCTAGCTACTACATGGATAAAGACACAAAAATACATGATTAAATGCCCTGTAAAGAAGCAAGTACCAGTAAAAATGGTCTTATTAATAAATACTTTGCATAAAACTGAAAAACTGTGGTTACAGAAAGCATATTGCAATAGAGGGGAAATCACAAAAAACTACTATCAGGGTTTTTGATGGCCTATTTTCCAGTATTGGCTTGATTGACATCATGATATTAATTCTTTTCTAGCTAAATCCTAGGCAACAAACCATGGCAGTGTTCAAATTTTAGACATATTCTCCCTAATAGAGAATTGCACATGTGTCCATGAACAGAGCTGCATGGTCCACCAAAGAATGAGAACAAAAAATATGAGTATGTTTCTGAGAGCCACCTGTAACTATTTGTAGAAAGCATTAAAGAAAAAGCTTGGGTGAAAACCTTACCCCTTTCCTGGACACACTTATACCTGGAAAGGCCCATCTCTAATGCAATACTACTGGTGATTTGAAGCCTGTGCACTAAAACTGCTTTAAAACTACCATTGGTTTTAATGGATTTGATGTCACTCTCATAAACTATCACTGCATGCTGACATCCACAACTAAATATGATTTTTTTTCTTATCAGAAAAGAATACTATTTAAGTACAAAAAAAAAAAAAAAAAAAAATTTGAGGCTATGGAACCAAGCAGAAACCTCTGTATTGCAAGCCAAAACATCACTGACATTTCAGCTAGAAGCCATTTCAGACAATAAAGATAGGGTGAGTATATCTACAACATCACTAAGGAAATCTCAGTTGTGTCACATTGCCTGAATGCTTGCTGTCCTGAACTACTGTTCATAGAACTCCAGAATTCCACTGCATCTCAGGTAAATCCTATTCTACATGGCACAGGTAAATGCTTCATTTTACAGCATCACCGTTTCCTGCAGAAAAGAGCGTTTGGTATATTTACAAAATCTGAGCAAGACCAAGGGAATCAGTCCATGACACGTACATATAAAACCAGCAGAATGCCACTATTGACACATTTGGACCATTAAGTGGTAACAATTTTGAATCTTAATAAAATAGGAGGGTTGGGGGAGGAGGAGGGGAATAGAAGAGAAAGGGAGAAAGAGACACAAAGTGATTCTTTTTTTTTTCTGTCTTGGTTTTATGTTGTTTTCTGAGTTTGGGTTTGGAGTTTTTCTGGGTTTGGGGGTTTTGTTGTTAGTTTTTTTTATGCATATGTTCTTTTGGTATGGAAGAGAAACAGAAAGGGAAGAATGTGTAAAAACAGATGTGGAACTACAAAGCCTCCCCACAGATTCCTTGAGAAGGAAGATGTACATAAAGAGCAGTCTGTGTGGCCATTAAAGTACAAACTGATTCGAAAGAGGATATGAAAAAATGTTACAGTAAGCACATAATTCATCCCAAAACTTGGGATGTATACGACCATCCCAGAGTAGCAGGGAATTAGTTTTTCATGATTAAATATAGCTAGTGTTTGCACATATGAGGAAATCACTTCATGGTTGATCTAGAGCATGCAAAGTTTGTCAGGTAAAATAGTACATCTCTTAGAGGAATCTGATATAGCTGTAGCAAAGGAAGACAAGCTGGTAAGCTAACTTACAGCCTGCCTGTAGCAGCTACAACTACACTATCGTGACATTGCTGATATAAGCAAGATCCTCCTTTTACCTGAGAATCTCATTCAGTCCTTTAGCACAGAATGTTGTATACTTCTTAATATTGTCCAAGGCAATTCCAATGTTAGCTCATTCTCATCCTTGCAACAGTAGGAGCCTCTCTAAAGAAGGGCAGCTTCTTATCCTAGTTCTGAGTCACTTTAAATTTTCTGAAAGATTTCCAAGGGTTATAAACCCTTTTCTGGTGAATTTACAGTCTAAACTGCCAAAAATTTTAATTCTGTAGTCCTATTCTAACTTTCACATTTGCAGACAAAGAGAAAAAGCTCTAAATGTCCAGTGCTTTTACCACTTTTGAACGGTTTAGTGGTGTTTTGGTTAGTTACTGTTTCTCATACAGTGCTCCTGCAACTTCACATTCCTATGTGAATTTCTAGCACAAGAATTTCTAACAGTTTCTAACACAAGATTTTATTAACGAGACACGCTTAAAGCATACATATTAATTGTATGGTAAGTGGAAATTGATATTTATGCCTTTGTTTAGACTGTTCCTTTATTGATCAAGTACTATCTATAATTGCTTTTAATACAGAGAAAGTTTTTTGTAAAGAAGCCATGCTTTTCACTTCTCTTACTGTGATCTTCTCAGTCCCCATTATCTTCAGCAGCTTCTATTCACCACAGCCTGTTTCAGTATACAGCCCCAAAAGTTTCGATTATTTTTTGGATTTCATACGCCAGCATTTCAGACTTAACAGTATAGAGCTAAAAGCAGCTTTCCACTCACTCATACCATCTATTGCATATCCATTACACAGTTTCCAACTGTCACTATCATAGAAGCATGTGTTCCGAAATGCATTTCATGTTAAATTGTTTCATGACTTCTTTCAAATACGCACACATTCAACACAACTGAAATGCTGAGTAGAGTGGTAGAGGCAAGAGTAAAACATCATGTGTAAATTCAACACCATTAAGTTGTTCACTGATAATCAAGAAATGAAGTGACTGAATCAGCATTATCTCCACTGTAAGAGATTTCTGATATTAATGCTGCTGTTGCCTATCACCATGCACAGATCATGAACAGAGCAATTACCTATCCTGTCACATCTTTTAACTGGAAATGCCTACAAAAGTCGATAGAGGCTTTGTATCAAAAATGGCAGCAGTATCTGTCCCTCAGGGAACACTTTTATTTTCTATTTTTTCTAGATTTTAACAATGCATGATAAAAATACAACAAAAATTATTAACTGTGATAGCATCTTGACTCAGACTGTCTTTGTTTCTATAGAACTTCACTGTCCTACTCAAACTGCTTCAAAGCTTCTCCAGCTAGGCATGTTCCTCATGCACAGTATCAGGTGATATTACTGTTTACAAATGGGTACTATTATTCAAATAGCAGCTTCCTGACTAAAACCTGAACTCATAGCAGTATTCTCATTAATTATAAGTAAAAAATTGGAAGAGATTGCTGTTGCACATCACAGCAGTACACATGGACTAAAACATCAACAAAACAGAGTTATGTTTAGATTTCAGTAGTAACAGACTGGTGCTCATGTGCAGCTATTTCCAAACAAATGTCTGAACTCTTTTCTGCTTTACATAGCAGAATTGTATACAATTTAAGCCAGAGCTAAACTTATCCCAAATTCCACCCAAGTATCAGAACTGTTTGCAGCAAAGAGCAGAAGTTAATTTTCACTCACTTATTACCATATAGCTCTGCTGAAGCTAAGAGTTGAATATGTCGGACCAGAATCTGGCTTCAGTTTTCCAAGCACATCTGGTCGTTTCATGACAGCTATTTCTTTGTGGGTTATGTTAGAACAGAGCCAGATGCTGATCTCTTTCTTAAAGCAAATTATTCTTTGAGTGATTCCACTAATACAATCATATTGCTTTTAGTAAACAACAACCAGCCTACATTTGACACTGAGGAAAATTTTCTGTTACATACTGTTTATCTGTTCCTTCCTCTTAGCTATCAAACACCCCATTAGGTACAGTGTCACCTCGCACCGCTTAAGTGCTATTGAACCCTGATGGAAGGGAAGACACAGTTTACCTCTATAGGAGGATAAATTATTTTATTATGTCTAGATGCTTTAAAGGCAAGTTTTGCAGCTGCCAGTGATTTAGAGGAAACCTAGCAGAAATGGACAAATAGAAGATATATTTTTTATTTTTTCTCTTCCCTCCCTTCATAGACTCACAGCCACAAAGCCAGTACCTGTGCTGGCAACTGCAGGACTTCTGGCTCAGGATGGGACACAGATGGCTTAAACCACTAAGCAACTGTCCCTCATATATTTTTTTATATGCTGAGGGCTCCATGCCTATGCACCTGGTTTGGGTTAAAGCATTTTCATTCAGCTGTTAGTGGCTTTGAATCCAGTTGAGAAAACTTCTTGTTTGAATTCTCCACAGCTTGTTTGCTTCTGCATCTAATTCATTACCTGATCACTTCTAATTAGAACAGTTGTAATGGAAGAGCTGTTTTGTTCTGTGCAGTTAACAATTAGTTCCTCTCAGTCAGAACACAGGACCTTTGCTACTGGGTTGATGTGCAAGAGAATACTGAAATAATCAGGTTTGTTTGTTCATCAGAAGGAAAACATTAATGTAAAAAACTTAGAAGAAAACATTCAGGTTTTCTATCACAGGAGGTTTCACAGTAGTCAAAATATTTTAGTTTTATACTACTTTTCTGGTATTTGTAGAACTTTCCATTCCCAGCATTTATTTGCCAAAATACATAGTTCATTGTAATGATAATATACTTTCAATTTTTTTTCTTTTCCTGATCTTTTTCCATAATCACAGCCAAATTTGCCTACAGACTTATGGGCTTTGGACACCCAAGATTTCTCAAAAATTGTAATTTTTTGCCTTATGACAAAACTGTAGAAAAAACAAAACTACTATCATTTTACGTAAGAAAAACTATGTGACAAAAAAAAAAACCCAAACAACAATGCACAGGGTTTGGGGTATTATCTCTATTTCCTTAAAGCTATATGTTGCTTGTATGGAGACTGTTGCTGCTGTCATGCATGGAGGCTAATAACATAGAGGAAAGAATGCTGCTAGCTGAGAAATGGTTGTTTGAAAGCATAAACAGAAATATGTACACAAGCAGGAGGAAAGATGAAGCACTAAATAAAATAAACAAAATAACATAAGAGTAGTGGGTGTTTGAGTTCCACTCAGTAATAATAACTACATCTAAAGTACCTCTGTAGGCTATCAGCTTTGAAGTGTGAAAAAAGAAAAATAATGACTGATCAGTGTTTGCGAGTATTCAATTTGTAATGACCAGAAAAAATAGCTCTGTTTGATACTAATTAAGGACTTATTATCTCTTTTTCAGCTCTGTGTCCAGTTGTACACTAAAATTACTCATTTTGACTTTTTTTTTTTTTTTTATACCTGTATCCTTGAGCATCACAAGTGAATGTCACTGTACCTTGTTACATTCGCATACAGGTATCATTACGATTAGCTGAAGTGCGTGCTTGCTTGCTTGCATAACTGTAAATCAGCTGTGTGGTTTTGAGCTGCATGTTGCACTTGTAACTGGTTTGTAATATAGCCAAGTTGAGAGCTGGTGTCTCTGTTCTCTGCTATTCTTCTATTAGCTCTGAAAAAGTCAGACTTATAAGAAACAGTAAAATGTCATTAGGCAGCTTAATTAATCAAATTTACTGAAAGTATCTGAAGCATTATTTATTTAGCAAGTGGATTAAGTGAATTAAAATGAATCTAACATTGTAACTTCCAGCTTGTATCTCACATTTTTCCGTTAGCTTGGCTCAATTTTGAATTGAAAGATTTGTGTTAAATACAAAGATTTGAATCCAAGTCAGGTACAGCATTTTCTTTAAATCAGCTGTCTTCTGGCTGCCTGTGAGCAAGAGGATTCTCTTTTTCTGGGCTTGCTAACATAAGACTACTTTTGACTATTCTTCATTTACCCTTGTAAATTTAATCTGAAGTCAAAAACCCCACATATTGGACCTCTTTCCATCCCCTTTTTTACTCTGTATGATTCAGCATGATTTAAAATGGAACTTCCAACTTTTAAATCCACAGATGTCCATTGAAGTTAATGTAGCAACATCACCTTTCATCAACGGATGCATGGTCCTCTGAAAATAGGAAAGTTGATTCTCAGCATTTGTGTCCTGTGTGCTACACCCAACCTGTCTCATGTGCCATCAGTCCCCCAAAATTAGCTCAGGGACACCCAGGATCAATTCTCAGCCTTGCCTCCAAAGTAAGTCAACCTTTGATCAGCCACGTTTACCTTGCTACCAAATAGTAAACCTAATTCTCAGATGTTAGCAGCAAACCTTCCCTGCCAAGGGCAGGTGTATAACCTAAAGGTAGATATAATATATGAGTACATATAATATATGTGAGTTTGTTGCTGAAATCACAGAACGAATGTGAGTAGATTCATCTATTTGTTTAAGCTGCTGGAACTTTCACCCTCTGGTTCTGCACCCAATGCACCGAGAGTGTTAGAAGCTGTCTCAAATACAAAAAAGAAGCGAGAGGTGAAGCTTGGTTTAAGGATCGGCATCAAAAAGCTGCCACAAAGAGGCCTGCCCACAGCAACAAGCAGTCTATATTTGGGCGATGGTGCTGCACACTGCTAGGGCCTCAGGGTGAGACTGTCATTTGCTCAAGCATATTGCATTTCCCTCACCATTCCAGAACAACTGCCAAGTCTTGAGAGAAGAGCAGGCAAGTGACTACATGTGTAGGTAATTATACAATTAATGTACTCAATCTTATGTCTGCTCATGATGAGTTTAGCACAGTAGCTAGGTAGTGTACACTGCATATCACCTCTGGCTCTACTTTCCTCAAAAGAAAAGTATTCTCCATAAAATACTAGCTGTCAGATCCTTTTGGTTCTTATTAGCTTATTTGTGAAACAATCAAGCAAGACACAGAGATAGGCTAGCCATCAGCATACTGCACAATAAGCGCACTCTTTTGCAGGAAACGTTTACTTACATTGAGGTATGAGGTTGTCTTTTTTTTAAATTCAAGTCTTGAACTAAAAGAAACAAGAATTAGTAGCAAGAAAAACACCTATATGTTTTTAGCATATTTATATTCCATGTAAACCTACCACACAATATACTTTTACTTTACATGACAGAAAAGTATCAGTTTGTTTTGTTTTTTTTTTTTTTGCTTCTTACCTTTCTATTTTCTTTTCAATATCACCCGCTCCTTTAACTTGAATTGTTTGTTTCTTTATTTAATGGGTGAGGACAAAAACTGCTGCACGGCAATTAATGGAGGATATTCTCCAACCTGGGGAATCCTATCTTTATGGTGTCTGTTTTTTCTTATCAAACTTCAGGGACTTTACCCTCCTGGAGCCTTGCACAGAGGATTTAAAATATTAATTTCTTCCCCCTCTTCCTCAAATACACATAGAACTAGTTGTACTTGTCCCTGCTATAAACCCAGAAAGAGGATTTCTGCTAGGACTGGGAGTCCTAGACAATTCTGCTAAAAGTTTTGTAGCTGTATTTTCCCTTTTTTAAATCAAATAAATTAGTGGCCTCACACTATTTCTTCTTGTATTTGCTTCATCTTTTCAGAATTTCCCATTTAGAGTTCTTGATTCCTAAATAATGAAGCAATAAATTTAGGTTTCACAAAAAAGTTGTTTCTTCAGAAGGAAAATAAGTTCTGCTTTTCTTGAATTCAGAATAACCTGTGGGTGGCCCTGGATTCTTTCCAAGATCTACTGAAAATGAGATAAAACAGCCTGACCACTGCAAGAGGAAGGAAGTGGGTGAGAGGAACAATAAAAATCTGGATTTTCAAATATAATTGCATCAGACAAATTAGAGCTAAACTTTGCCACTGACCTCCTTAGATTCAGCAGCCCAAGACAGGAGATGTTTCCAGTTCAGTATTTCTCTAAGTCCTTCACAAAATAAAACCTTGAAAATAACAGGGCATTTCTCCTTCTATTCAGCATTTTTTAATTTTCTTCATAAAAGTAGCCAGAATTATTTAACATTATTTGTTGTAATTTTTCTTCCAGTATGGAACAGGGGTTTGACTCTGCAAGCATTTGACATCTCACATTTAGATATTACAAAATCAAAGTCAGATATAGCTTAAGTCAAGCTCTCTTTTTATCTACCCCTTCCACTTTCCACAGTGTGCTCAGAGCCAATGGAGGAGAAAAATGCCCAGGTAAATACCTCTCACTTTGATACATGTGTACTTATGATGTCCTTAGAGACAGTGTTTTTAAAATTAAAAAGGGATTTTTTTCTATGGAGGCAGGATAATAAAATCGAGACCCTAAACATCCAAACACCACATCATCTTCTGCTAAAAAAATAAGTTAAATTTGGCATCTCTGATGCCAATAGAAATGTTCTATTTATTCTAATAAAGCCAGAATTTCTTCCAAAGGTAAAAGCATTAGATATACTTTTTTTTTTTCATGATTCACAAAGTACAATCCAGAACCACATATTGCTACTGCTTCCCAAAATTTCAAACCTAACACAATTGGAACACAGTTGTGTTCAAACAACCAACCTCATACAGTTCGGGTGCTACAAAAAGGGGTCTGTTCACTCAGTAGCTTATACTCAGCATTTTGAGTAATCTCTGAAGCAAAATTCCAAATTATGGGACAATTTCTATAATCGGAACATTTATGATTTTAAGTCACAGAGATTGTATCACACAATTTACTCTTTCTATGCTCATCACACCCTTCTGTTGAGAGACTGGTGAAGATGGAGAGTTCATGTGGTCACCAAACTCCTTATAAGCCTACAGCCACACAGCTACTTTTCTCAGAGCAAGACCCTGCATGTCACCTTGAGAGAGGCTTTTAACATTTATTAACTCCTGTCACAGCAAGTTGGATGCCTGATCTGTCTTGTCAAGAGATAAAATGAGCACTGGGGAAAAGGATGTATGAGGAGAAAAAGAATACTAAGACTTAAAAGCCAAATGAAACTTCATAGAAAACACAGCCCCAGAAAAAGCTGGGACTGTAAACTAGTTCACAGTTCTTTACAATGCAGTTAGTACAAGTGTGATGAAAAGAATAAGCATAAGACTGCACTTCTTATTGCTGAATATGCTGTAATAATTCGTTACTTAGCACTGGACTCCTAAATCCTGCACAAATGGTGGGCTCACAGGCAAACCTGAAGCCTTTGAGGAATGCTTAAAGAGGTCTGAATTACACAAAATATGTTTAAAATCTCATGGGGGCAGACCTCTCCCCACTGAACATACTTAGAAGCCTAGGCATAAATTATTCCAACAAACATCAGCTGTTGGAAACCATAGGGGATTTTCTTTTTTTGCAGTATTTTTATGAACTATTGAGTGTCACTTAGTGTAACTGTGTGATCTTAGCTGCTTAACTGACTTCAAGGGATTAACTTCTGTTCAGAGATACTGCCTGGGATTTAGGAAAAGGCAGTCAATGGACTAATGCAAGGCTCGCCACCAGGTCTGAGCTGGAAGGGTGAAATATCTGGGCTCAATGACATTTGAATAGATTTACCTGTGAAGCTCTGTAGATAAATCAATCCTATACTGCCCTGTGGTCTGATAGCCAGCATGTGAGAAAGGAACTTAATCACTTGAATACGCTGACGAGAGGAACATAAGGCAATGGTATATCTAAGAGTTCTAAAATAAAGTGTCTTTTGCCCTGTGGTTGTTTGGACAGCAAAATAAAGGAGCAATCAATGTGTAGATGAGATTCTCTGGTTCTGTAATGTAAAGGAGAAATGGTATACCAGGCACAAAAGACTCCTAGAGGACTTTGACTCACTTCCTGAAAGGTGACCAATTTCCTGACAGACAAAACCATACAGAATATGTTAATTATTTTGGCTACATCTATTTTCTGTGCTATTTAAAATAAAGGATAATCATGGTTAAAGTCTTAGAAAATCTAGATGTCTTCTCTCAACTAACAGAAGCCTTGGAGAGTGCACTGTAAATACAGTACACCTAAACACTCATGAAAGCCCAGGTATCATCAGGAGTCTTGGGAATAAGGTGACAAGTGAAATGTTGCAGACAGGGAGCCAATGTCCTCAGAGTTACTGCCTCCTCAAGAGCACATGAGTACAACACTTAAGGACCTCATGAGCATCTAACCAGTGCTGTGGCATGACTAAACACGCCTTTGTTGTTTTATTAGCTACCTGTATCTTTAATCTAACTGTTCCCATAGGGGCAACTGCCCCTACAAAATGCATTTGTCCGTGTTTGCAAGTTGGATGTTAAAATACTAAAAAATCCAAAAGAAGCATTCATCCACAGCATCTAACAGTTTTACCTTCTTTGATTTTGTAGGCATGTAGGGAATCCTTATAAGCAAAATTTTCCTGAGAGTCACAGATTCTAAAGAAATGGATTTATCTGAGATAGGTCACAAAGGACCTTCATTGCTTGTGAAGGTCAGATGCAGGTTTTTATTCATATCTAGTATTTCTGAAAGCTTTATGAACATCCAAACTGTATTTTAGCATGTTAAGATGGTAGCATTATTCAGATACATTGCCCTTGTTGACATGTTACTAACTAGCATGCTGGAAATAGAGCTCAGTAAGGGCTGTTTGTAATAGGACTTTACTTTTCCAGTTGCTCTTACCATAGTGTTATAGAACATAGCTACACTATATAACCAATATAGTGCATTTCATCTTCATGGCATATGTCAGACACATGATACAGTGCAGCACATAACTGACAGATATATATCTATGCTTTCACGTAACTCCATTATTAACTAAAAATCCCATACTTAGAAGAAAGGATTCTGGATTTAGTAAAAAAGTTATCAGAAATCTATTGGATTTTACCTTTAAATTAACATACTTTTTTATTTATTTTGGTTTTCATAACTGTGGTCAGGTTTTATTATGTGCAAGTCAGAAGGCAGTTAGATAAATATGGAAATAGACATTTTGTACTTGTTCATTGCAACTACACAAAAATGTTATTAGGAAATTAATTTTTTCATTAAGTAGGCCCTAAATGTTCTTCAATTTTCTACTATCAAGATATTATATTCCTTAGCAAGAGAAATTAATTTCTTATTGGTTGTGGAAAAGCAAGCTTGACTTTTCTTTAACATTTTATTTTCCATAATAAAAATCACTTTGACCATCTACGAGGTGTTCGTTGCATGGAGGACCATCTACTTAGGGTTTGTTGCATGACAGTAAACACACATGTGAACTGAATCCAAAGGTAGTTAGTGACTGAAAGAGGAATCTGGTGCCTTACTGTATGCTTGCCTTGTACCCAAGTTTCTAAAAGTTCGCTGCATCTGTACATGCAAACAGACATGCACACACACATGTAGACAGATGCGCACACACACAAATCCCCTGCACATGTGTACATATCTAAACTCTGTTGAGCTATTACTAGGTCACCCCACAATTGTCAGTAATCCTAAAGGCAAACTCCAAGCTTTGCTTGGAAGCAAAGTGTGCTTTTATGCACCTTAGCATACCAGAGAGGGATGTTAAGGCATGAAGGAATTATGATGTGCCGCAAGACTTGCCACTTGTGTTGACACTGGGACATAAACCATGTTCCTGAGCTCCCACAGCACAATGCATTTGTCCCACAGATGCATTTGTCTTTTAACATAACAACCACTATTCTCTGGAAAGTTTATGGAAAGGATGAATTGCCAGGAAGATAAGGACTGTTCAGACCTCTCTTACAGGGACCACATCCAGTTTCAGTGGAAAGAAGTAGTTTCCCAAAATATTTGGCTCTGTACCAAGCTAATACCAAAATACCAGAACTTTGATTCTGTTCTGACCTTTCTGTAGTACCTTTACAACTGGCTGTCTGCTTCTTAGGAAAGGGTGCTATGCATTTATATAGCAGATGTCAAAGGCAATATCAACATGAATAAAATATGCATTGCTAGGAAGATGATGAAAGCATAACTGAGGAAGAGAAAAGATCTCTTAAGGGTCACTTCTTTCTCCAATCCAAGATGTAGGCCTTTCTAAGCACACTGAATTTTAATTTTGTTCATTGAGAATGTCTGGCTATCCCAGATAAAATAGTTTGTAAATCAATTAAATATACATTTAGGAGAAAAAGTACCAACCAAACAAGCAAAACACTCACAAAAATCCTGCATTTTTATATTGTTAGTCATTAATCTTGATTATCTCCTAAGATAGATGCATTTTGTCCTGGCTCTGCAATATAATTAAACTCAGATGGCCAGTCTTCTATACCTACAGAGAAGTACAATGAGTGTAAAAGAGCCATCAGCCGCTCAATCATTACTCTTTTCCTCCTGCTTTCTCTGTTAGCACTGCACCATACTTATTGATTACATTAATGAAGTAAAAAATGTTATCACTATAAAAGAAAGTGATTAAAATGTTATCACTATAAAAGAAAGTGATTAAAGTGAGTCATATTTACGCGTACATTTGTCTGTACAGATCAGTGAACATCCTCTTTTTTTTTTTTTTTTTTTACAGGAAATAGTCTCTTTTATAACATAATTTCTCCTTTATAGAAACATTATATTTATCTTGTTCTGTGTTAATTTGTATTTCAGAAGCTTTCTTATTGTAAGTTATTTTTGCACAAGGAAGAACAGAGTTTAGATCTGCACAGTATTTGAGAGAAAATTCACACAGGAGCCACAGAAAAGCTTCTGTTTGTCCTGAATCTAATGCATTGGTCAGAATACGTACTTCAGGGTTGGGTTTTTTCCCCATATTTCTTTCTAAACACATACCTTAAAGTCATCATGACTCTTAATTGGATTAAATATAACAAGACATATAATTACTTTCTTTGCATCTGTTCATACATAATTTCTTCATCAGTAGAGATTCCATTACTTGGCCTTTAAATGTGGAAGTTTTTTGATTAGCAATGAAATGCTCTTTTTACTTCACTTACTTTTAGTTGCTTTTTCTTATATACCAATGCGCCTGTAGTTTTTCATATCCATGTCCTTTGATTTTTGAGGCCTGTGATTTTCTGTGGTGGTTTCTAAGATAAATATTCCCTCAGGAAAACATCATAAACATTGAAGCATGATACAGAAAATGTCAAAAACTATAGGCATTTCTCTGTGTCTGAAATGATCTGTTGGGTTTCCTGCTTATAATAAATAAGAAAAGCACATGTTCCACTACTGCGCTCGGTGTGAAATAGGGCAGATCCCAGAGCACATTTTATTTATATTTAACCAAACCCTGACATTTTAAAAAAGAGACAATTCCCTAAAGGTTTTATGTACGAAACATGAGGTCCTTTATATTATCCCCCACTGAAAATGGTTTTAACTTCCCTTGAAACACCAGACTTAAGTAGGAAAATTTCAATGAAAGTTGTGCATTTTATTTTTCTCACATTTGTTTTTGTACAATCACATTAAAAGCTGAAAGTAGCATGAAAATCAATAGCATCCAGGACTTCTGTGCCAGTTGTGAGAGCATTCTATCTGAAGATAGAAGACATGTTAAAAAGGCAACAGATGCCCTCTTTAATTTCATTCTTTCAGTGTTCCTCACAGTGTCCTCTACTGGGGAGAAAACTGATTTTCTAGTTTGGTAGCTATTCTGAAATTTAAAAAATAACACTAGCCCAGAACAAATGAAGAATGACAATATTTTATATTCAAAATCAAACAAATTTCTGTGGCACAAGCAATCATTTCTTTTAATCTAAACCCATATTTAAATATCCTTTTGATATTTAAATAGGGGTCTGGATTAAAATTTAATTTAATTAACAGAAAAACTACTCAAATGAAACTTCCAAATTTATCAATTTTAAAATGCCAGAACT
>JBCJKH010032110.1:0-12057 GCA_039877255.1 Loriculus beryllinus
CGCCAAAATAGTTTAGACGTAGCCAAAAATGGCAGAAAACGGGTAAGAATGGCCAAGAATACGAAGGAAAAGGGAAATGCTCAGCAAACGGACAAAAAAAGGACCCCAAAACCCAACAGTTAAAAATCAGAACAGACAAGGAAGAAGGTAACCAAGTAAACACACTGCAGAGCATATAAGGGGTTAGTTACTTTCTGTGTAAGCTAATTGCAGGCCAGCTGTAGCTTGGGCACCTTGAAAGTGAGATGTTAGAGGAGAGACATCTCTTGAGCGTTGGCTGATCATTCCTGCTATAACACCATTCCTGCTACAACACCATGTAAAAAATAACCTCAAGTAATAAATCCAGGGTTGACACAAGCCCTGGGAGAGGATGACAACTAGCAGACCCACTCACCCATAATGGGAGCAGCAGCCATGCTTGGTACTGCCAGCAGCAACACTAGTGGCAGAGCTGCCAGAAACCCATGCCTGCAGAAGGGACAGGCCTTCAAAGAAGCCAGCAAAAGAATATGGACTTCCAAAAGCTTTCCCTGTTAAGCTATTAAGTATCTTACTCTAAATATACATGTTCTTTCATATAAACATACAAGCCCATGCTGGCTCTGGCCAAGCTCTTGGCCTTAGCAGCATCCTGTTCAAATGGGTTTCACAGTCCAGTTCTGGGCCGCATGAAAAAGACCTTCATTTTAATCACCACTGAATCTGCAGCCTTCCAATGCTATCACAGTTCTCTCTTCACATGGGGAAATACTGAGAGGCAAACGGAAGGAAATCCTCGATCTATTAGATCCATCTTACTTATGCTGCTCACGTATGCTTTCACTATGATGCCTCTTAACAGTCACACTTCTAAAGCACACTACCCAGTTCTTAAACACGTAAAAGTGAAGTGAAGGAAGTCTACCCTGGACTTTCTTCTCTTGTACATTGTTCACGTTTTCATTCTGGTTTCATGGCAAAGAACAGCTACAGTCATCTTCTGATTGACAAGAGCAACTACAACAGGACAGAAACATAATTATATCACCCATTTCCCTCTGCCTTGGACCATCCCTTGTTCTAATCCTCCCTTTAGTTACCAGTTAGCATGAGCAGAACAACTCTAAAACTTTGTTTGTCCAAACTGCTGAGCCCATTTTCCTCCCTCTAATGTTACATTTGCAACTGGGAACTGAAGCCTTAGCAGATAAGTAGACATAAAGGTAACAAAGTTACATTCTCTGAATAAAAAAGTCCAAACAAATGTTTTCTCTCTCAAGAGGCTATCCTATTTCACAATGTACCACAGCAATATGCCTACACTTTCAACATACTTGCATAAAGTAGGAAAAACCCACCCATACACTGAAGGCAATGTTTTTGTTGCTGTAGCAACTACAGACCACAGTTTTTTGCCTCAAGAGAATTAGCATGAACACAAACATACACACAAAAGCATAAACAGCTGTGGGTGCTAACGGTGCCTACAACTCACTGTGGATGTGTAACGCTGCCATCAAAAACTGGATTTAATTCAAAACGTAAGTCTTTTGGCTTCCTATTCACTGTCTACAATTTGTCTCTATTTGTCTACACTTGCTTTTCACCTTCAGCGCAGCAGAGCTGGCAAAACACCCTGAGAAACCCTGCCACATAAGAAGTTTAAATGTAAAACAGCTTAAACTCTGCTTGTGAATGAACAAAGTAGTTCTAAAAGTCTCTCTCAAATAGATAACTCACTGATCTATCAGCTGGAATTTGCCGGTAAAAGTGCTTACAGCAAAATGTAGGAGTCAGTGATTTGAAATTGCCCTCTGTGTGTGTGCACATGAGATAAATAAAGTCAATACTGCACTACTCCCCTACTTTAATACTCCCTTGCGCTGGTAACAGGAGAAAACCTACTTCCACTAGTTTATAAGGTCATTTAAGCTGCATGGAAGAGTTAATAATTAAATCTTTTTTACTCACAGTCCTTAAAAAAAGAAAGTTTAAAATAAAACTGATAATGGAGCATGAAAACAAGCATGGAAGCTATTCAAGAAATGTCAGGAGCCAGGGAATTCTCAAATGTCTTATTTTTTGCCTTGTCATTTTGCCTTCCCCATTCCTGCCCTATCTGCATACCAGTTACCAGTGCCAAACTGCACTTGAACAAGAAACCACAAATGAAGAAATTGCTCACGTCCAATTAGAGCTTTGTCACAAGACCAGGACCCACAGAAGCAACAAATGCTCACCCTGTGCATGACAATGAACAGCTGAAGTTTATTTCTTGGCCTGAAATTGTTTTTTAGTTTTTTAGTATTCTGCATGCAATCCAAAACACTGATCTAAAGGAGTGTTTTGTCACCTCCTTTTTCCTCACCCAGGCATCCCCACCTGATGCACTCACTGAACTTGGAGACTGTGGAACATAATCTCACACTGATCAATAGTTTTTAAAGCTGCTTTTCCTTAGGACTGACAGATTTTTATCTGGGATTTACCAGGCAGATAGACACAGTCAGGTCTATCTGCCCTTTGCATAAGTCATCTAGGACAGTAACTCATGTGCTTTCAGGAAACGTCCAACCCTCCACGGTGCAGTGTTGCCTGAGGATACAAGCAAAATTCCCATTATCCAGGCACCTAATCATCCGGGAACACCAGGTAAATGTTCAGAGTCCTCAAACCCCTTGTGGAGAAAGCATCCAGAAAGAGGGAATCCAAGAATGAAGCACTGTTCTAATATTTAGTATTTGTTTTGTCCAAGACCAGGTAGCATGCCAGTAGTCATGCTGTAGACTGATTGACTAACATTCTTAATAGTTTTCCTAGTAATGTAATGACTACCATTTCCTGCCCCTTCCCTCCAAAAGAAAAACCAACAAAAAAACAACAACAACAACAACAAAAAAAAAAAAAAAAAAAAAAAACCAAACCAAACCAAAGCTGGTAAAGCTGTCTAGTTAATATTCTGAATTTTGGTTTAAAAAATAGTTTTATTCAGGTGTTTTTACTAAACCTTAGAGGAATACCTGAGAACAAACTCTTTGGGAATTTGTAAATGTTTCAATTTATTTGATTAAAACATGAGTTTACAGGGTTGGGTTTTTTTTTTCTTTCAGATTTTAGAGCTTTCTTTTTTTTTTTTTTAAGCCTGAAAATTTCTTATCCTGAGGGAAGCCCTAAACATGGTAGAAAATGTATTTCTCACCCAAAATCCAGCTAAGGATGCAGCATACTCTAAGTAGCCCCCCCAAAAAAGTTCTAAGAAAACATTTATGTCAGAAACTATTGCTTATGTTTTTGTTTTCACTTTGGTGCTCACCTACAATTTTGCAGAAGCTGTTTAAAATGCCTTAAGCCAGGGAAAAAAGAACAGGTAAAAAAACTCAATTTCAAATCGCGACTGGAAGAAAGGAGAATGATCAAATCCCACCTCGCCCTGGGGAAGGACCACCCAAAGGGTCTCTTGTGGGCTGTTTTTCTCCACATACCGTTCTCCCCATTGGCAGAAGCAGGACAGGCTGACCCAGATGGGCCCTGTATAAAATAGGCTGGATTCCACATTGCCAGAAGTGACCAAACAAGCCTAACCAGTGCCGTGCTCTGAAGAAATGGCCAAATGAAGGTCAGAGATTTCCACTATGCTTGTATTCAGAAACCCTGTGGTGCAGCAGAAGCAGGTTTGAAGAGCAAAGCAGCTGAGGATGAGGACTCCCCTTTCCTACGAGTCATTGTCTGGAGGGTCTCACTTCAGAGAAGCTGAGCTGTGGTTCTGCAGGCTGTTCAGCAGCAGAAGTACTGCAGGCTCTTGGGGGACATCCTTCAGCTTCACATTCTCAGAAGACAGCACTGTGTAGATGCTCTGGGACCACTTTTAAGTCAAGAGATTAATTCTCAAACCACACTCCTGATCCAAACTTGTTAACATAAGCATACCCACTATTAGTAAAGGACAGTAGGAATCTATGTTCAGGCTGTGCTTTCAAGAGCAAGCCTGAATTTCTGGAAGCTCTCCATAAGTACCCTCACTAGACTCCCCGAGCATCCAAGAGCTGAGGATTGGTCCCCACAAGGTTACCTGTAATTACTAGGTCGCATACAGAGGGGTTTTTCGCTCCAAAGAGAAACATAGCTCATTGACATCTGACTTTTTGTTCGGTTTTGGACAAGTACAAAAGACTGGATTCACCCCTGTGCTGATGACAAGCCAACACTGCAGCCTCCTCTGCCCAGCAATTACCAGCACCACTTGCAGTCTGGCAAGTGTTCCTCAGGAGCTGCCCATTCTCTCGAGCAGTAACAAGAGCCAAGGAGCAGCCAGGGCATTAAATACTGTGCCAAGCTGGCCAATGCATAGTAAATCCTAAGCATCAGGGGCTCCCCTGGAAGCACAGAGCCAGCTCTGCGCTCAGTGCCTAGACCCCTAGGCTGGAGCCCTAGAACCTTCATCACTACTTCAAATTGTCTCAAAATGGTTGCAGAGCACCACTAAATCAGTGCTGGTGAGATTAATGTGCAGAAAAGGTTTTGGGAAACTTTATGCAGCACTTCAATGTTTATTTTTCCAGATCTCATTTAACACAAATGAGAAAGAAAGTGCTTAAAAGGGGGAAAATTGCAAGTGGCCAATTCCAGTTGCACTTTTGTTCCTTGCCAAATAAAAAACTTAATAGAACAGACTTTGTTTCAAGGCATGAAGGATGTGGAAATATTTACACCCATAATATCAACATATCATCCATGAGGTTCAAGACTGCAGTGCTGAACTGAGCAAGAACACATTGAAAAAGGCATCGTGTGTTCCCAAGTCAGAGGAAAATTTGTATTATTGCAATTGTCAGTAATAGCTGACCTGAACAGAAGGAAATGTTTTAGATACAGCCTTACTCCTTAGGAAGCACTATACCTCTGTCTCAGCAACATACAGAATTTGGGCCCTACACAAGCACATGCAACAGGTTAGAGTGGATTTGCTCTAAATACACAGAAAAGCCATGCAGCCCACCAGTGCTGTGAACAGCCCTGCTTGCAGGCACCTGTTTAACTAGAGACCCAGTTAAACAAGGTCAGCAAGACTATGCCTCTGTTCTTTAAATCAAGTGCCATGTTCTTCATGGCATTACAGCAAAAAGATTTCTTTTAAGGAAAATAACAAAATCTGAGTTCTCAAAAATCAGAAAATATCAAAATTAAAGTTGGTTTTGGCAACCTAAGTAATGGCTTTCTATAAATGCATTTTAAGATGTTGATTTCAAATTTCATTTTTGCTTACTGTTTCTCAAATAACTAAAAGTCACACAGCTTTATTTTTTTGCAGTTGAGGTTGTCAGGCAGGTAGGCATTAAACTTGCTGCAACTCAAAATGAAAACTTTGAATTTTCAATTGCAAAATGGTTGGCATTAGGAAATGAAACCATAGCATAGTTCATACCAAACATAGGCAGTTGCTGCTGTTGCCTTAGAGTAGCTTTTTTCAAGTAAAAATCAGCTACTAGCCCCACTTATGTCTTGAATGAACTTCTATCTTTGGTTCGCTTGCTTCAATCTGCAACAAGTTACCTTTTTTCCTCAGCATTACATTTTGTAATGCTTCTATTGACAACCATTAGAGGAACCTCAAAATTCCCAGCTTAGTGGAGTTCTTAGAAAGTTAATTTTTTATTTGGCTTTTCACTGGCCAAAAAACTGATTAGAAAAGTCATGTAAAGAGGCTTGGAACTAACACATCTGCTGACTAACTAAACCAGAAAGCACAGAAGTGAAACTGAAGTCAGACAACAAGAGAGCTGAAAAATGTGAAATTTAAGAAAACATGCCCTGATTTGGGGATCAGAAGTCATGCTGATTTTTGTAAAATGAGATTTAAACCAATTCAAAAGCATTTTGGGCAGAGAGCTATTCCAACTCAAGGAACAGTGGGAAGACTTCAACTATCTCAGGACTCAAAGGCATGTCACACAGTCCCTCCCCAGACCTAGTGCTTTATTTAAATTGCTGCCAAAACATAAACATGCAGACCAGCTCCAATGAAAGGATTAAAATGCAAAATAAGACATACAAACAGAAGCCAAAGCAGCAAAATAAGAGTTTAAATGGGTATTTTTTTCTCCCTTGGAGAAAAATGGTGGGCCTCATCAGTGAAAACACTGAAGTTAAAAGCTTTCCAGCAGAAACATGAGAAGATGTCTACTTATTTTTTTGAGAGAGAGTCTCCTTAAATACAGCACATATTTCCCTGAAAGTCAACAGAGTTGGTACTGTCTGACACAGGTCAGGGTAATGCCTGTTAAAATGTAAGGTCTATTGTATGGCAGTTGACCATCTACATTTGAGCTGCTACTTCTAAGGCACTAGGTAACCTGGGTTACCATGGGTACTGCAAAAGAACCTTGAGAAGTGAAACTTTTACACAGTGTGGCTTAACCCTTTGAATGTGAATTACTTCTACAGATGCCTAGAGCTTAGGATGTCATGATAAAACTACACAGGGATAAACAGTGCCATTAAACTTACTTTTAATATACCTTTAAATAGCACATTTATTTCTTTGCTCTGTTTATGCACACATACTCTTTGTTTACAGGGAGTACATTATTGAAAGTTTAATGTTTAAATTCCCATATCTCACTGATCTATGGTAGAGGACAATGTCCCAGAATTGGTGATTTAGGGCATATGTGACAAAAGAAGTATACACACCTCGTCAAAAGTTACTGTATACTGGAGGGATGACATTTCAGAATCAGTGATTTAGGGTGTATATGATAAGGAAATTAAACAACACAACCAAAACTTTTTTCCCAGTGCTGCTGGAGGTGTGTCATTGACCTAGCCAGATATTTTTAGAATGCAATTCAGCTAAACTTCAAAGTCTGCTTTCCTGAGATATGAGGATGGATTGAACACAGAGTCTTTTCATCCTTTTTCAAGCTCATTAATCTTGTTCCTGAATATAGCACTTCTCTAAAAAATAGTATTTCAATGCTAAATTCAAAGATAAATCATCCATTAAAGAGACATGCAAATATGCACTGGAATGACAGGATTATTTTAACATCTAATGCAGAAAATATTGCTATATTCTCATGCAGCACACCATTTACTAAATAAAACGTGAACAGTCTGCCAGGGACAAAACACAGATAGGAACTGCACCCTCTTGTAATTCTGTGCTGGTTTTAAACCTAAGTTGTACATTTTTAAAATAACAAAAGCCACCAATGTGAAAGACGACATTTTCATATTCATCCATGCCTCACATAAAGAGTGAGACAATAGCTGGCTATTAGACAGCAAAACATCTTCCATGACCATCACTGTAGCTTTTCTGCCCCTGCTGTGAAAGGGTAATGATTATGACTTTCATTTTTCAGACATTCAGCTCAACTTTTTTTCTTATCCTTCTCATAGACTGAAATCCCTCTCATGGCTCAGACCTCATGGCAAATCCTCTCCAGGAAGAGACAAGTCCTCTCTGTGCTTACCATAGAAGACAGACACACACAGCTTTTGCATACCACAGTGATCCGGAGGGTCTAAACTCCACCTGTGTGCCTCTCTGGGCACTTCTCTGCATTTCCAGAGGCTCAGGGCCAGCCACAGGGAACTGCCAGCCACATGGACCAGAGGCTGCTATTATCCAACAGGCCAAGCACAAGGACACTGATGTACAGTGACAAACCAGAGATTACCTCCCTTGCCACAGCCTAGCCATTGAGTGGAAGCCACAGAGAACCTGCTGGCATTGAAATAACAAACTCATTTAAAACCAGTCCCTACTCCATGTGGGATTCATATCCAGCAAATTAGTCTTTCGTATGCAGAGCTCCATTCTGTGCAGAGGAGTGAGTGAATTTTGCCCCTCAGCAAAAAAGCCCTGTCTCATTCAAATGAGCAAAGTAACCACCCACCTGGCAGAAGAGCCCTGTGAAAGTGTTTTTATTTTGTTTCCAAGGGCGTCAGCATTGCAGGTCAGGGTTGAAACTCCTGTCAATTGAGGAGACAGCAGTGACAGAACACAGCAATATGGGTATTTCCCACTTCAGGGCAGCAGGAATCCCTGATGGTATGGTCCAGCACACTGCAGTGGGACAAGAGGAGTGGGGAAGACATACTCTCACAGGGATAATTAAGCAGGGGTGGGTGGGGAATGGGATTTCCAGGTGAGAAAAGCTACATTTCAGTACAGTTGTGCTGCAGTTCTGCAACAAACCCTACCAAGGGGATTAAGTCCGTCCAATCTTCATAGTTTGGTGACCCAGACAGTCTAACACTGTACGTACACCATGGCATCACAAACAAGCTGGAACAGAAAGCATTTACTATTCCTGGTTTGTTTAGTGTTCCTGCATTCATCAATCATGGCATGAAATACCTTCAAAAAAGAAGCTATTTCTAATTACATACCTTCTAAATTAATAGCTTATAAATAATTATAGACCTGTACTATTTGACTGGTTTAACATGGAGCAATAGACCTCTTTTTAGCATCAAAACCTGTTTTCTGTTTTAAAAGAAACAGCTGGCACAGTTAGACGTAGGGTTTAATCTAGGAAATGATATATTTCTTACTCAACTTCAAAACCAAACAGTAGTAAAAACTGACACACAGCACCAACCACTCTGCAAACAGAGGAAAGCGGTTAAATCTTAACCTTCTGTTGGCTTTTATCAGCACCTTTCAGCTGCCCTGGTTTCTTATAGCACAGCTCAACCTCGCAGTAGCTTGTTGGAGACTTCTTCTGGTCAGCATGAACATTCAGACCCAACTTCCTCGTTGCTGAAAGAATGCAGGAAGGCAGCAGGTGCATGGCAGCTAGAGAGACAATGAAAGGTGGTGGGGGGGGTGGGGAGCAACGTTTTCTGCCTGTGTGGGATCAGCTTATCAAGAAGACTACAAACAACCTGACAACACCACAGCCAAAAATACGTTGTCCTGTTAAGCACTTCATGCAAACTTGCTTGCCCACCCACCCGTGTGTTTTGCCTATGTCCATGCAGGCACTTTGCAATTTCACCGGGCACCTGCACTAGGCTGAGACTTCTGTGCCTCCTCCACAAGTCTGCAGCCTGAAACTGATGATGTCCTACCAGACCCCATACACCCACCGGGCTACCCCAGAGGTGGACAAGCATCGCGACTATTTAAACTCTTCAAACTCAGCCACAAGTCCTTCAACGCCGTCCCTTAACAACATCCAGCAGCAGCGACTTCTTGTAAGGGCGCAGAAAGAGGAAAGCATTGCCGGAGAAAATAAAGAGCTCTCAGTGCAGCAAAGAGCAGCCCGCCCGGCTCGGCTGCTCTGCTTACCCCAGCCCGGCCCCCACCTTGTTCCGCCGTGAGCCGTTCGCCGCCGAAACGGGATTCTATCCCGGGGTCTTCCGCGGGAGACAACGCCTCCGCGCTGCCCCAGAGCTCTTTTTCAGATGCGAGGAGTGACAACCGCACCACACCTGGAAACCCCCTCCGCTCCCCGGCACCGCGCGGCGAACAGCCTCACCTGGTCCAGCGGGATGCCCAGCAGCCCGCTCAGCGGGTGCAGCAAGGTGGAGCCGGTGGTGCGGTGCGGAACGCCGGGCGGCTCGGCCATGCTGCATAGCCCCGCACCCGAACCGAACACACCCGCCGCCTCCGTGCACACCTGCGCGCCCCTCCGCGCCCAGCTCCGCTCCGCTCCGCGCCCGCCGGCCGCCGCCCCGCCGCGACACCCGCCGGGCAGCAGGGGGCGCTCGCCGAGGCGGGGCCGCCGGTAACTGCCGGGGCGGGGCGGGGCGGGGCGGGCGCTGGAAGGCCCCGCAGGGCTGGGAGCGGGGATCCACCGGTATCCTCGGGACGTTTCCTGTCTTCGTCCATCACCCCCGTGCGAAGGGGGGAGCTAGGGTTAGGCGGCCGAGCCCGAGCGTGGGGGGGAAGGGGGGGTCCGTTATAACGGTGGTTTGTCCCCTCCAGATTCAAATTTGAAATGCAACGGCTGTTCTGCGGGAGCCCGCATCCTCTCCCTGCGGCGTCGCGGTGCTTACGGGAAGTCAAAAACATCCCAGGCGGCCCCGGGCACCGGGAGGAGAGAGGGGAGCGCGGTGATAGCGGCGGGCCGGGTCCGGATCCGGATCCGAATCCGAATCCGAATCCGAATCCGGATCCGAATCCGAATCCGGATCCACCCGGTACGCACCAACAGCCACAACCAGAACTGGATTCCCTGAGCCGTCTCCGCCAGCTCCCAGTTGTCCCGAGCAGAGGAGAGCTGGAGTTTCACAACCAAAACGGCTGTAAGAGGGATTTAGTATGTTTTAACACAGGGGTGGGTTTTTTTGAGCCGTTGCTTTCAGAAGTACTGATGTTTTTAATGGAGAATTACCAAGCATTCAGCCTACAATTCCCATTGCTGGAAACTCAGATGCGTGTGATCTGGGGAAATAGTGACTTTTCCTTGATAGGGGAAGAAAAAGGAGTTCTAAGTGAGCTGTTTATCTTGTAAGTGCAATACAGCCGTTCAAAAGGTATCCTGCCAAGACCGTATCTCTGCAAAAGGAGTATTCTTACACTTGCCCTGGACAATGCTGGGTTGTGTTGTGTTGCGTTGCAAGGAGTGCTTGGACAACGTTGCAAAGCTTTCTGTTCAGCTTGTGCTGCTGACATGCTTAAAACCTGAAATGCCCCAAAGAGTCTTCATGGGCTAGGTTTTGGGCTCTTTAATAGGAACATCATTGTCTCTTCAAATAATTGTCAACTGTGGTAGCTGAAACTGTAGTAGTGGCTAAAAAAGGTAGTGTGCCATCTTTAAAGTGTCCTGCTTATATTGTGCTAGAAACCCCAGGCAAAAATTGTTTGGTGGGGAAGGAGTTAACAGCAACAACATTTTCTTAATAGTATTGTTTTAGTATGCCAGTTTGAAAAAATATATATATATAAAAATATATATGTGTACATACATGCATGCACATACTCACTTTAAGTAGGGAAATTAAGTAGTTTGGAAGGACTGGGTAGCCTAACATTTTCCATTAGAAGTCCCTCTTTCCAGTTGTTTAAAATTTGCCAGCCTGAATCTATCTGCATGGAACTTTCCACAGGCTGTGTCTACCGCAGGCAGGCTGCTTGCTGAGCTTGAGCTAAAACCACTGACCTGCTTTTGAGAACAGAATGAAAGTGATTTATTAAACACACACACTACAAATATTCTCAAAGTGTTTTCACTGTGGAAATCTAGTATCTCTGGGATGGTGATTTCAAGTTTAGATGTGGCAATTGTCCTGAAATCGAGGAAATGCTTTTCGTTGTCTTTGTGAAACTCCTTAAGAGTGACCAACTGCCAGAGTTCTGGGGAAAAGCCACACATAACCCATGTGGAGACTTGGGGGTCAGCATGTAACATCTCTGAAGACCATAAGTGTTTTTCAGGCCTTCACATTTCCTCCATATGGCTGGACTCGCATCTATTTCTGCCACTACACGAGTGGAATATCACATGGCTCCAGGCACAGGAACTGAGAAGAGCATGCATGTGTCGCTATAGTCAGTACTTGGCCATCTGGGTTTTGTACAGCAGTGGAAACAGCTGCTCTGGAAAGCAGCTGGAAAGAGAAAGCCAGGAGCAAGAGCACAAGAAGGAGAAAGATGGCAGTTCTGAAGTGAGTTAGCACAAGAAGCTTGGTGAAGGGAACTAGAGCAAAGTTGGTTACAGAAACAGAAGCAAAGGAAGCTATGGTAAGGAGGACAGAATTGGTGGTGGAAACATATCAGCAAGAATGAGGTGGGACAGAAATTAGAGAAGAAAGGCAAGATAGTATCAAGATGAAAACACTGAGCACAGAGGCAAGAGAAGCTGAGTGGCAACAGGGGAGGAAAGAACACTGTAATTATTATGAGGAAGATTATCACTGTTGAAAACAATTCCTCAATTCCAGTGCTCCTTTTCTTGTTAAGCTAGTAGCTTTAACACACTTAAGCAAAATACTGTCAGCTCTACAGTTTATAGACATGGAAGGCTGGTACAATCCCAGAAGAAGGAGAAGGTAGATTTCACCTCCAAACCCAAGCTGTCAGCAAGAAAGCTTGGTTTGATGGCTCCTCAACACAGTCCT
>JBCJKH010032110.1:12157-23533 GCA_039877255.1 Loriculus beryllinus
TTCTTGTTGCACCTCCTTCTTTGGAAGCTTTACTAGTTTGGTTACAGGGTAGTACAGATGTATGGAGCCAGCAGTGCAGGGCTTTATGCAGAGTCTGTGCCCCTGGAAAGGGAAGACCCTGCTATAAAAGGCACTTAAACTGGCACTTCATGGAGCCAAGGGACGTTAGGGCTAAATGCAACTGAGAACATGCTCCTGGATACAAACTGGCTCAGGAAAGGTGCATTCATTGTATGCTGCACTTAGATGAGAAAGCTACACCCTACCATGCTTGAATGTATCATTGCTGTGTTTGATTCATAAATTAATTTGCACATAAGAATTGTAAGTCATTGTCTGTTGCCCCCTCATCTACCTAGGGCAGAACCACCTACAAGGTGTAAAAGTAGTCATAACTTGTCAGACCAAAAGGTTATTTAGGTCTCTTGTCTCTGACAGTGACAACTGTGGATGCTTAGGCAAGGTGTACAAGAAATGTAGCAAACACAGCACAACACTTCTACTTTGCCCTCTCCCAGCTTATAGTAGTCAGGACTTCCCAAATTAAAATTTCATCTGGAATATAATGTTTAATAACCACTGATGGGCTATATTACATTTCTAATATTTCTCAGATTCACTTATATTTTTGACCTCCACAATATCCCATGAGTTCTGCTATTTAATTATGTGCTGTATGATATAGTACTTCCTTTAGTTTGTTTTAAAGCAGCTGCCTTGTAATTTCATTGGGTGTTGTCTTGTTCTTGTGCTGTGAGAAATAAGTGAGTAATCATTGCTTAATCACCTCCCTGATGCTATTTATAACTTCTTATACCCTAAGTTGTCTCTTGTCCTCACTGAGGCATCTAGTTAATCTTTCATTATATGGAAGTTACTGGTAGCTTTGTTTTACCTTTTCATCTTTTTCTGTTTTTGAAAGGGAAAGACTATAGATTTACATAGTAACATAATGTTGTGTTCTATATTTCTTTACTAAGAGTTCCTAATATCATCTCCAGTAAATTTGAAGTCAAAGGTAATAGGTAATTTACAGCTAATGTGTATTTATAATAGAGTTGCTTTTCCCTGTTTATATTTATCAGTGTTAAGTGTTAGCAGTCTTTAAATTGCCCCACAGTACAACACTGAGAAATGTGTTACAGTGCTATAATGAAGCTTTGGTCATCTTGAATTATTTCATATCCTTGCTAACTTTGTCTTCTCATCTCCTTTTCCAAAAACTTAATGTGTTCAGCAAGACAGTTTCCTTCATATTAATTTCCAACTCAATATTTATTCTCATCCTTTATTTATTTCATTTTAAACAGCTATTAATGCAGAAGACAGTATTCCCTACTATTCTGTGACTGTTTAATTTCTGTGGGTACAAAACCTTACCCCATATAATCTGGAAACCTTCTGGACAGGATCACTCTTAGTCTTCAGAGAACTCTAATGGATTTGTGATGTGTAACTTCTGTACAATGGCTGTAGTTTCCCCCTCATATCATAGTTACCTGTGTGTCTGCTAACTTAATCGTTTGCTGTAGAGTTTCTGCCAGTTTGCATATGGAAGTGAGTGCTGCTCTGTGATTCTTTGACCATGCATGATTGATACAGTTCCATATGGTTAGCATTACTCTTCAGTAGAAGGTTTTGATTTATGGTTTAAACAGTAGAAGACAATTCACCAGACAAGGTGGAGAAGTCACAAAGAGTCATTTAATGGCTAGGAAATGCAGGAATGAAGGTTGCCAGTGTAGCCACCCAAGCACAGTGTAGCACCCAAGCACAGTGTAGCAATGCTGTAAGATATCTAAATGATCTCATCAGTAGAAATGTTAGTCTGCCACTAGAAAGTCCCTTTTATCTTTGCACTGATATTTTAAATTCTGGCTTTGCTAACACTAATTTTTGAAAAATCCAGAAAAGCTTATTCAAAATCTGGAAAATGGAGGGGGTAGAGGGTAGGGGTAGAGAAACCACGCAGTTAAGGAAATAATGATGTGAAAGTGCCAGTAAGGTATCCTACATGTGGAATGAAACTCACTAGAGATGAGCTAGAAATTATTCCTGTGCTCCTTTCATTTCAGAATGAAGGAGAATGTGTTTCTTTTCAAATCCTGATTCTTTTTGATATTGCAGACTCAGGCCTATGGACCATGGTGTCCTGTGGATGAACTGCAGGTCTAGAAGATACACAGAACTGCAAGAAACAAAGCTGAGCAACTGAGGGAGAAAGTGATTGGGTATTTTTTTCTAGGTAGCATACAAACATCCATAGGGCTATAAAGTCATAGCACTGATGGCCTTCACCATTATTGAAAGAGAATGTTACCTTCTAAAGAAGGCCTCAGAGGTCATGGAATACTGATGTTTAATATTTTCAAATAATAGTGAATTAGGATCTATTGATGCAAAATTAAAGACAATAGAAGACAGTGAACAGAGGTTAGCATACACTTTATGGCTTGTGAGTCATTCTACCAACATGAGGCCCTCTGTGTCTAGACTTGAGATAATTTTGCAGCCTGGTTTCTTTTCCTGCTGCTGAGACGGAACTTTAATAAAACCAGTGGTCATAAGGCCACATAAATACACGTAAATATAGAAGAATTCTTTTTTTCCATTTACTAGTGAATTGAAAAGAAGAGAATTTATATTGGATCTTTTTGTGAGCCCTACTATTGATTCAGGAACATTTAGTGATTTAAAGTCTGTCTACAGAAACTAAAAACCTGGAAGGAAATTTTGTGATTTACAAAATGAGAAATTGCAAAAATTAAAGTTTAATAAGAGTTACTCATAACTAATCTGAAAAGGGTAGAGGTTCATGGAAATCGTTCAAGATCCAGGCAATAGCATTGGACATGTGAACATTTCAGTTCAACTACGTTTAAGGGAACCAAGAGATGGATTTTATAAAGAAAACAGAAGATGTCCAGAAGTACTGAAATAATGTTTTATATTAAAAATAAATAAATAAATAAATATTTTTGTATTCTTAAGAAAATATTTGCAGAACAGACAAGGCAAATCATATTTCATGGAAGTTTTTGATAGTAACATTCTTTCAAAATTCCAAGTTTAAATTTACTAGGAACCATCAACGAATACAGCTTAACTCTTCTTACCCATGTCAAATGAAAAGAGAATACAAAGATAATTTAATATACAATGACTTTTCAGCTTCTTTGCATTGTACTTCGCAGGCAATACTGGTTTTCGCTAGTATGCACCCAGCCTTCACAATGCAAGTACCTTAGAGTTTGTTCTCTGCTACCATCTAGAGGGGAAACCGTGCAACACAGAGAAAAGTCGTTTTAGCTTTCCCCGAAAGTTAGAGAAATAGTCCCAAAACCTTATATCATAATTGTTTTCTAGAAATCCTTCTTGCAGTAAATGAAATAGGTGGTAAAAAAAGATGTTGAAACCAGCCAAGAGTTACAGTTAGCAGAAAGCAGTTCTAGTGGTTTTAAAGCTGTAGATGTAATACTACCATTTTATGCAAAGAAAAATCAAAATTGTATAAGCAAACAAGCCTTTTCAACTGTAGTTAAAAGTCTCGCGGAAAAGGCTAAACTGCATTGCAGAAATCATTCAGTACTGGTGCATGGATTTAGAGAGCCAAGAGCTACACAGTTTTTTGTTCGCTAATGCTATCAGGTAACAGCTAGCTAAATCCACTGCTCTGCAACAGGTACAGTCTGAATAAGATATCTAGTAACAGTAATGCTAATTGAACACTTTGTCCTACAGTGCACTGTTAAAGAGTAAATTGTATGTACTACTGTTCTAGTTCTGGATAGTCATGACGTTCAAATAATGTGCAAAGGAAAAAAAAATCAGGGATGAGTATGATTTGAAGCTCAAGAGTGTTATTTAAGATGACCAATATATTAGTTATGTAATTACAAGAAATTCTGGTTTGTAAAGGTTTTCCAATCTGTTTGCTTCATAGAAATTGCCTTTTTCTACTTTAAAGTTGTACTTCATTATTCTATTTGAGTGAATACCTGTAAAGGTATAGTCAACACATGCTCAGCTAAAATCTCAGCCAGGCTCCTATTGTCTCATCTTTTGATTACTGAAACATTTTCTTCCTGCAACATTGGTAAATTTACCCTTGCCCAATCAGAATGTTACTGCAAAGTCTATTTCCCAAATACACCTCTTTGAACATGTCACTCCTCTTTTTGCATAATCTGTTTTGCTCTGCTTGTGTCATTCTTCCTTTTCTAGGTTCCCATTGTCTATCCATCCACTGTAACGCAAACATTAGCCATTATGTTAGATTTTCAAACAAATACTCCTGGGTTTTCTGAACTTGCCCTTCTACAGTTACGAGTTGACCTCAATAAGCATGCAAGATTAATATACCTCTTTTTAGTTAATTCTTAAAACTTCTTAAACCTCTTCCTGTTTTCTTTTTTTCTGTCCTTTGTTTTTTTTGGGGGGGGGGACACACACGACACACACGCGTTTTTCTACTGAAAGCTTGTCAACAGAGAGTTGTTATGCTGAGATCACAGCATATTCACTGATTTGTACTGTTTTATTGTTTCCTCAGCCTCTTAGCCAGCTGGTCTATATCCAGCTGTCAATCCTGCCTCCTACTTAGATCATTAGCCCCTTTAGCCGGGGCTGCTTGCTTTATGCTGGGCTTGTGTATCATCCAGCAAAACAGGGTCCTCCCCCATGAATACAGCTGCTTGGCACAGTGATAATAAACATAATAAATATACTACTGCTGTGATTATTATTATGAGTGTAATATTGATATGCATGGGGGAAAGGACTGAATTCAAGACCCAGTAAGAGGCACCAGAAAGCAGTTGACCCAATTAACGATGAGACCTTTAGGTGTATTTTCATCACTGGCAAAGGCAGGACCCCTGCTGGCTGATCTGTAAAACGTTAATGATGTTTGAACGGCAGCCGCTTACTAGACCCTCCTGGGTGGATCAGTTCATGTCCTCAAGAGCAGATCCTGCCTCAAGCCAGGATCATCAAACAAAGGTTGTGGATATTACAAGGAAGGGAAACTGCGACCTCCACCTTCAAAGTCTCCTGTCAATCACATCTGTCAACAGATAGTTTATAAACTTACTGTAGATGTTGGCACACCTTCTGGCAGTTCCATAAGTGCGAGGCTACCTACTTCTGTAAAAAAATGAGACCTGGTTGAAGAAAACAACTTAAATGAAGTTGAGCATTGTCTGCTTTAGCAGCTGCTCGGAGAGAGTACCATGCCTATGGTATTAAGTGACTGTATGTGAGCAAATTTCAGGTTTCTTAGGAATGTAGGAAAATAAAAAGCAAATGTCTGCTGTGTGTTCAAGTAAGTGTTTAGTTTTATCAGTGCCCCAACTAGGCCAATCTCATAACACAGCATTTCTTGCAAGGCTAAGATGATGCAAAAGCATAGAAAAATGGGCCTCCAAGTGCCATCAAAATGGAGCAACAGATGAGTACACTCAGCCTTTCAAAAGTCAGCTTCCTTACCACTAGCAACAAGCCCTTTGCACGCATGCTGGCAAAAATGTGATGAGCCTGTCTTTGCTGGATGTTTTTCCTGTGTATTTTACAGGTTAATCTGAGAAACATAGTTTGGCAGTAATGGATGCAGTCTAGATTAAGTTTCGGCAACTATTGTCTTGTTCAAGTGATGACTCTGTTCCATACTTTGGGAGTTTTAAAGTCTAGTGTGAAAGAAGCGATGGAAATGGCTGATGTAGCTGAAAGTTCCACTTGCACATTTCTGGCAGTGAGGATTCCCTGGCTATAAGGCCAGAAGTGACCCTAGTGGTCACAAAGTCTGAATTAGTGGCAGAGTACAATGTATGAAACTTCAGTGTAGAAGGATTTGACTTTCCTTTTGTCTTCCTATTTTAGCTTGCTTTCCACTAAACCAGGTTTGAACTTTGCTCAGAGAATATGTATCTGGTTTTGGTGCTTAATCTCTAAGCTATAAGATGTTTCCCTTAAATTTGAGGTGAAATTTTGCTTAGTTTCTCAGTTTGTTTTATGTATTTTCCATACATCTGTGTCCGTGAGAGGCTATTGAGTTTCACTACAAAATGCTCTCACTTGACTTTGTACTGCAGAGGTGGCCAAGACATCATGGACACTTAAACCTTCAGAAACTTATTCTGTACACATGGTAATGGCTTGTCTCAGAAGAGAAAATTAAAAGAATCAGTGGTTAAAGACTGAAAAAAATCCACTCTGTTGAGGTAACATAAGCTGTTTGTAACAATTATTTCTTGTTCAGACTAGGGCCTAACTTTAAGAAAAACAAGTACTCTAGCTCTTAAAATTGTTATGGATAGAGAAGAGTTATAATTCTAGCAAAGTTATTCTAATAGATAATTGGCCTGAGAGACAGAGAGAGAAAAGAAAATACTCTACATGATGTAGAGAAAGGCCTCATTCTCTGTCACAAACAGGTAAAATAGGTGTTATAACTTCTTAATTTTGTAATCAAATACCCGATTATCTTTAAATCAGAAACCAACTCTGTTATTAACTCATATTAAAAAGGAAATTCCAAATTAAAACTGACAACCCAAAATTTTAAAGTACACTAATACCTTCTCAGTATAATTTTTTCACATGGGTAGTGCCTGGGTACAGAAGGGTGCTGAAGCTGGTGATCTGCAGCTCTGGACAGGAAGAGAGCTTGCCCCAGCAACCCTCTCTTTAGGTAGGTTGCTTTCCCTGATGTAATGATAGCTTGCAGAACTTTTTTCCTTGTTTTTTCAGCGTCATTTCTGAGGTGCAATTAGACTTATTCCAGAGCCTCAGTTGAACACTTGCCTAATGGGGGTCTGCTGTTTCCATTTGGTTCCATAGGAATACTTTCTCCTATCCCACTGTTAAAATCCCTGGTCCGATATAGGCTTTCTTCATATGAGGTCATTGGTTCTGTCACTACATGGGCAAAACAGAGTCTTCTGAAGTGGATGACCCAATTACTGTGGTAACAGATGGGCCAGGGTACAATGCACTTGCCAGCTGACTGCTTGCAAACATGTTTTTAAATGGATATCGTCATGATTTGCTACATAGGAACTGACAAATTACATTCTACTTGACAGAGTATGATAGGGATCTACTGTAGTGGCACCTTCCCATACTGTTAAAAAAAAGTTCTCCTCTTCCATTCCATGCATAGCCAAAGCTGACAAAAAGGGTCATTGCCATCACCTAGTTACTGAATTTCTGAGTTTCCATGTAAATCTTCTGCTTGCCTGGGTTATCCCTATATGGAAGCATTTAGTCTTCTGATCTAACCTGGATTTATATTCTCTAGCTAAGCTGCTGGTACATCTTACAGATTACTGCTCTAGATCATCGCTGAGTGCTACTATGGGTAGCATATACTGTAGCCTGTGATTTCTGGGAGAGCTCCCTGATGTCTTGCAGACAAGCAGTCTAATGATTTTGGTTTCAATCTAATGATCTGGATTCAAACCACAGAGGTTTGCACTTCATGTCTACCATGTAAATGCCAGGGATGCAGCCAAGTGGGTTTCATCTTAAAAAGATGAAATGTTGTTGCAGCTCCACTGCACCTACCAGCAGGAAGCAACTTGTCGGCATCCAGACTGTGAGACCAGTGAAATGAAGAGGTAATGAGACAGTGTCTGAAAAAAGCAATACTCAGGACTCCAGTCTCAAACCCCCATGTACCCAAGGCAAAGCCCCCTCTCAGTCAGTGCAGAGGAGGTTATTCTGTGGCTGTGCTGTCTTGGCTTAACTCTCTCCACAAGGCACTCAGATTCCTGCTACATGCAGGAGAAAACAATAGAGTGCAAAAGAGAATTAATACTGCTGAAAGTATATTAACTCTGAGGGTCCCTGCTCAGCAGTCCCTGCTCTCCTTTTCCATTGAATTTGCCCTCTTTCCCACATGGCCCTACACTGTACATTTGATGCTGGGGAAGGGAAGGAAAAACAAGGCTATTTGTTCTCTCTACAATGACAAACCCCAGCTTTGCACAGCAATTTTTCCTCCCATGAGGTTTTTCTGGGCATGGGAGTTGAAGGACAGGTTGTTAACGGCATCCCACAGTTTTACATTAAACTTCTGAAGGCTAAAACTAGCCTGTGCTGTACAGGATGGTAAAACATGACCCAATGTTGCAACTTCCATTCTAATTTGCCTCTGCCTAATTCAGCTCGGGTTGGGTGTGCAGATAATTAAGAGCTGCCTGCTTGTTCAAGCTGTTCTTTTAGCTTCTCACATGTTGGTATCATGAAATAAAAAAATCCCATTCCAAATTCCAAATTTGTTGCTTTAAGATCCCTGCAGATACAGCATACATCTAATTTTGGGGTATGGGGAAGAGTGCAGAACATGTAGATAATCCTAATGTTCCCAAGGGATGCAGTGGAAAGAAGACAAGAAGACCACTAAATGATTAAAAGATTTGTTACAGCATAAAATTACTCCAGCTCACTAAGCCTTCTGAACAAGTTGTGGATCCAAAAATCACACTGTTCCTAAAAGTGGGGTCCTTTGAGTACATACTGTCTCTCTGTTGCATCGCGTACTCATTACCATTTGTAAATTGCAGCAGTTTTACTTACAGGAATATTCCTTGTAGATAAACAAACCATCCTTTGCTTCTGCAGGGTATGCCTGAGGTTGTCCCATGCATCATGCGTGTCCCATGCATGCAAAGTGAATAGTTTTCAAGTTTCTGGCACCGTCTTTGGTATTCTTCAGCGTGAGAGAGCTGAGCACAAGGAAAGCCCAGCTACTGATTTATACTTGTAAGGTAACGCTAGCAATTATTTCCTAAGTATGTGACTATACTTGAAGACTGTGTTTGGCTCACATTTTATACAGTGTAAAGTTCTATAACTTAAGAGATAGGCTAAATCTCTGAAAAGTAAAACTGCACAGCTTCTAGCACTTTATTTCTGAATTCAAGACTGGACAGGAAAAGCAAGAAACTATAGACTTGAAAATACTTATAACTGTAAGCAAGTATTTCCGGAACTAAAGTGTAAAGAGGAAAGTTACAGTAAATAGGTGGAAGTGAACGTTATATTATACATGCTCAGGACTACAACAGTAGAAAGGTTTAGATTATTAGCAGGCATGCTTGAAGCACACAACTGACCAGATGGGCTAACAACAAGTAGAAATGGATTAGACACTTTTTAAAAGTTGTTTGCTTATTTTAAAAGCTAATAGTTTATTTTGACTCTGTAAACTATGTGTATGTCTTTGGCCTAAGGGAACTTGAGAAGTTCCTTAACTTCATGAAGGGCTCTGTTCTGTAATGTGTCATAACAAAGGAAGGTGAAAGTTTTAACTTCTACTTTACTCCAGAATTAGTCAGACTTTACTCCAGATTTACAATCAGTCATATTCATCAACTGCCCCTTCTGTTAAATTGTTGTTGGTTTGTTTTTCTCTCTAGTACATTGGGTTTTAGAATTAGAAGGATCCTTTTTAAAAGACTTTGATGAGGATGCAGAATTGACCAGGCGAAAGCTTGTCCACAATACTACCTATAATTTCAAATTCTATTTTCATTGCCAGATAGTGCCATTTTGACATTGTCCCCTTGTAGTTCACAGTGAAATTGGCTCAGGACATTCCCTTATTTAAAGCTTTTTTAGTCTTGAAAACAAATCCATGTCCTAGAGAACATGATGCTGAAGCCTGAATGGTGTCAGTAAGAATGTGATTTGTAGCAGCTCCTTAAATATATACTGAATTATTCCTTTTTTTTTTTTAATTAAAACATTCCATATTAACAACAAAATGGACAGTATTCGAAGAAATATTTAATAAAGGGAAACTGAGGGAAGAGATAGCAACCCAGTGTAGAATAAAAATTAAATAAATTAAAAAAAATGGAATAAAGGTCAAAGAATGCTGCTGACACAAAGATGGTTTTGCAGGGCTTTGTTAGTGTGACATCTTTATTATATTTGTGGACATTATGAAATGAAGATAGTAAAATTGTTTCAAGGCTGTAAATATCACTTCCCTAAACATCTGTGGACAACACAGATTTGCATGATTAGAGTTACTTGAGTGGATAGGGCACTTGTACAGAGTGATCTGAGTCATTCTGGGATGACCAGGACCTTTACAAACAAACTGTAGCCAACCATACAACTGCAGAAGAAAACCAAGACTCTGCCTCCAGCATCAGGATCTGGACAGCAGTGACTCTGTGAGGAACTGAAGGAGACAACCTGAACAAACCTCCAAACACAATGCTCAGCATCAGCATGGCTTGGAAAATAACGCAGAGAGAAGTAGTAGGGAGGAAGGAGCTGAAAACTAAGACGAGAATATAACCGCATTAGCTATCCTTATTGAAAAGAATGTTGAACATGGGTGTTGATACACAAGAGAGCAGCAGTATTTATTACTGAGCTGTAGAAAATGCCTTAGGGACAAAGACCTGAAAAACACAATCTGTTATAAAAATCAGTTTGCTTACAGCATATAAGTATCTTCTGAAGCAGGAAGCACTGAATGATCATAGGCCAACAGAAGAAAAGTAAAATAAAGTAACAATCAGTGACTGGAAATTGGAGCAATGTACTTTGAAACAGACAGTAAGCTCAAATGGCTAGAAGGAATACATTCACATAAAAAGTGGAGAATGTTCCATCTGTTTTGGTATCAAAATCAAGTTCTAATTTCTTTCTAGGAACTGCAGTTTAGTATTCTAATATAAACTAACTCATTGGGAAAGCTAGTAGCATATATCAGTGAAATTTTGGAGCCCATAAAAACCTCTAAAACAGGATAGCCACATTCCAAGTGTTTTACCAGGAATGGTCTTGGGCCAGCAGTAACTCCTGAACTAAGCCCAGAACTGGCCTGGGAGAATGGTAGTTTGTCTGGACCGAAACCATGCCAGCAATGGCTCTAATAATTTAAACGAATAAAATAATAAGAAATGAAATCCAGGTCCAGAAGTGTTCCCCGATGCTTTTAAAATTTTTAGTTACACATAAATGTCTGGACAGATAACATCATCTGAGATTTTGCTTCTAGGTTTCTTTGCTTATTTCTTTCTTTGTTACAGAAAAAGGCACAAATTGGGCCATTTTTAACATTCAGACCTAGAGGAATTAAGGTGCAACACCACATGGTTTGGTAAAGTTAAGCTCTTCCTCGGCAAAAATACGTTAGACAAAAATATGTTAGACAAAATTAGAGGAAAGGGTTACTTGGCAGAACAGTTTATGAGAATAGAGCACTGAATTAGTCCCCGCACACACCTTCTTCTACCTTCTTTGGGCCCACCTCCAGCCAACCATTCAGGGGATGGGTAGGGGAAGGGGAAGGGGAAGGGGAAGGGGAAGGGGAAGGGGAAGGGGAAGGGGAAGGGGAAGGGGAAGGGGAAGGGG
>JBCJKH010032113.1:0-12163 GCA_039877255.1 Loriculus beryllinus
GACCTGCTGGTCACGCTCCTTTTGATGCAGCCCAGGATACGGTTGCTTTCTGGGCTGCAAGCGCACACTGAAACCGGATCATGTTCATTTTCTCATTGACCACCACCTCCAAGTCCTCAACATAGCTGTGTTACTAGCTTAAGAGTGGGAAAATACCAGCTGAATTTTGTTTCTAAGGCCAAAATATTGGCACTCCCTTCACAAAACCACACAGTTGGAAAAAAATGTTATTGGGATATGTAGCCATTGTAACTGAGAGGAACTGAATGTGTTCTGGAGCATACTGAGAAGTATCCGATTCCACCTAAACCCAGACACTATTCATGGTGAGAAAAACAAAGTCCAGCTGCACCCTGCAATAAGTATTTGGCACAGTGCACCCCCTCAGAAAGCTGCTAAAAAGAGAAGTCATGTTGACAAAGCTTAATTCCAAGCTTGCCTTTGACATTTCCCCTTTCACGCCCCAAGCCTCCTCTCCATCCAGATGTAACAGCCAGGTCACAGGCTTGAAACCCAGAGACCTGGGCTCTGGTGCCAGCCTGCAGGTCTCCTCTCCCGTCCTTCCTGATTTTAGGATGCTGTGATCTGAACAGGCAAGGCTGAGGCAGGAGTGTCTACTTCCTTCCAGCCCCTACAGAAGTCCCACAGTTAATACAGATCAGTTCCAGGGAATATTTCCAGGGAGCACGGAAAATGCTTGGGAGTGGATCCCAGGTGAGCCAAGGCTGCTGCCTTACTACTAGCTGTGGCAGTAATGGGGCAAGCATTGGCACTCACCATAACTTACCAAGGCTGTTCCCTTGTGCTCAGGCTTGGCCAAAAAAAGCGTTTCTGCAGGAAGCTGTCAAAAGTATGGTAAACCACTGCGGTTGTGTTCGATCAGCTTCCAGCTCCTCTTCCTCCTGCCTACAGATCTTAATTTCAGCCCTTCTAACTGCAGGGAATGCGCTTTCTGTGTGACACCATCACAGAGTGCTGGGACCACGACCCTGAGGCTCGCCTCACTGCCCACTGCGTGGCCGAGCGCTTCAACCTGATGGCACAGATGGATTGTGACGATATCCTCAACAACAACACGGACAACGAGGCCAGCAAAACAGCTTCTCCAGGTGGGGAGCACCAGGACAGTGACGGCAGCAGAAACACACAGTGACACAGCAGGCAAAAGGCCTCATCACGAGAAACAAGATAAGTGAGAAACATTTAGCTCATTGGAAAAAACCTTGCTCCATTTTTCAAAATGGAACCAAGATCTAGTACATAACTTATTTATAAGATCTGTTTCCTCTCACAGATAAGTGAACTATGGAATCAATACTTCGGTTAAAGTGCAACCTTATATATGAACTGATTTTGTACTTACTTTAAATGTATAATGATGCAAAGCATTCCTTTTATTATTTTTTAAAATAATAATGTTTAATCTTTTATTAATAAGCTCCAGAATTCCGTGTCTATCTTTTGAAGCCCTTCCATAATGCCATCACAAGTTCTCTACTAATTGCTTATTCTGCAGAGATCAAGAGAACCGTCAATTTTCCTAATAGCCTCCACACACAATAAAAAAAAAAATCTGTTGTAGCAGCATAAAAAAAATCATCTTGAGATGTTCCATACCCTCAGTAGAAGAAATGCCCAAGAAAATTACTCATTGATCAGGCAGTCCTAATACAGTGTAATGATAGCCAACAATCTAGTTAGCAAAAGCCCACTTTGCTACAACTCCCAAGATACTTTTTTTTGCTGGGGAGTCCCTGTGTGCATTTGGTAAGTTCAAGCGAGGCACGAAGTTTCTTTGACAGAAAACAAAAACCACCAATGTAGACACTAAGAAGTCTCCATGCAGGACACCTAGACAACTCTTTCCCCATAAAACACTCCACTTCCCAGCCACTGTTAGGCAACAGATTCGTGCCACAGCAGTAGTGTCAACACTAATGTGTTGGCTAACTCCTATAACTCTTACGCACCCCTTTGCTGTGTTACTCAACCCAAAGAGACACAACCAGGCACAACCTGAAGCTTCAGTCCTGTAACCACCAGACCAAGCCAGGCTGCCTCTGCAGTGGAAAGGTAATTAAGGAAAGGTAAGTCATACCTCAGTCGTGAACCTGGGCGCTGTGCATATCTTAATCTTTCCACCCTTGGTAACAAAGGAGCAAAAGGTAACAAAACCCTCACCTGCTGCTAAGCCCTGCAAGCCCATACCTGATACTCACCTACACAGAGGTGTATCTTCCACGATAGCATCAAAGAGGAATACTTTGTTTGCCAGCATGCAGCTGAATGGATCAGCCCTACAAGAGAGGGGACTGAAGGCTGTTTTGGTTTTCCAAAACGCACAATTATGACAGCACCAGCCCATGCAAAACCACTTTTTTCTCACTGTTTCCTCTTCTTTGGACCATTTCCATAGCTCCTAAGCTATCAGCCTATAACAAAAATACCTTTAAACCCTTCAAAGAAGGATGGAAGGGGAATGCATTAGAGGTTGCATCAAATCTAAATAAAAGCTTACTTCAGCTACCAGAGATAAGTCTCCACCTGCAACTGTGACAATACCTTTTACTCTCACCATTCCCCCACTTGGTTGCTACTTTCTGTCATCTTAGGATTTTTCCCTTTCCTCTTGTAGTTTATCCTCCCCAGTTTACCACAAACACACCCTTTCCACCCACCTGTCTCATTTCTTCAATATATTGACCACTGCTCTACTGTATGCATGCCCAAGAGAAACAGAGAGCATGGGGGAGGTTTTCTGACATGGAGATAATCTATGGGAACACACCAGAATACCCCCCGGGATATCCAATCTTTCCTTCCCATGCAGAATTTCACCTACCAAGTTTTGCACCAAGTTGTTTGGATAGAACACCAATTAACATTTACTTGTTTTTCAAAGTTCACTTCAAGAGGCTCTAAAAGACAGTCTGACCCATTCTTCCCACAGGTCAGCAGGTCAGAAGGGGATCAGCACACATAAACTAGACATTGAAGGCTGAATCTCTGATTCTGAGAGCGGAAATGCAAATTATTCTGGGAAACAGACCCTTAATGCTAGGCTTGACAGTTTATCCTGTCAATATGCTGAAAAACTTCTCAGTCTATTCCCCTCCCCACGGCTAAGATCTTGAACATTCCAATTTATGTATTACATTTCTTCCTACAAAAACTAAGTCCAGAGTTAAGCTTTTAGGATTATACACCTGAACACCTACGTTAAACAGGACTGACTTGTCACACTCAGCTTTCCATGATCAACAAGGCATGCAGCACTTCTGAAGAAAGCCACTTATTTAGCCTCCAAGATCTGTTTTTAACTCAGGGAGTCTAAAACCACCAAGATCAGTAAGAACTTTGCTCTTAGCTTCAGTGGAGCCCAATCAAGCCAAAAAGACAGAAGGTAACATAAGGTGAAATCCTACAATTTGTCACGCTCCTTGTTGAACACACTGTGGTTCTAGCAAATACCTACATAGGAAGCAGCAGTGAGCCCTTCCCTTCGCTCCAGAAGGCACAAGATGGAAACAACAGCAGTTATGCAAGAGACTCAAATCTGGTCAGAGTTAAAAATACCTCCATTAGTCCACAGCATGCTTTCAACTCTCAGAAAATCACAAATATCTTACAATTTAAGCTGGATATTCAGCGGCTAGATTCATTTTTTTTAAACTGTTTTCAACTATGTTCTTTGTTTCTAAAGGTAACTAGAAGTTTGCATCATAACAAAATCCTATCAGGAATCCATTCCAGTTCTTGTGATCATTTCAGCAAAGGAAGGCTTTACTTTCTTTTTTTCCTAGCAGTACCCCCATGTTAAAAGAAATCGTTCCATGTATTTTAAAAGATTACTTCTTCAGTGTTGGGTCTATTTTTACACAACAAAATTAGTAACAGCTTTCTTAGTGTGAATCCACAAGCATACCAGATGAGGGTGGAAGAAAAATAACTTGACTAATAATATTATATAAGGAACACAAATGGGTTTACGGTCAATACGGGAGCTTTTCAGTCTTTTACAGCTATCACCTTGACAGATTCCCAAATTAAAATTTTAAGCAGAGCTCAGTGACTAAGTCATAAGTCTTTATCTTAATAAGCACAAGTTTGATCTCTGGAGCATGCTCAGCTGATAAAGGTTTGTTTTCTGAGCTGATCACTGCCATATTAAAAGCTGTATGTTGGACCAGAGCCCTTGCTGTTTGTTTAAAGCAAATTTATCATGTGACACAGATAGAACAACTATGAAACATATACAGTATCGTCAATTTATTTTCTGACCCTCTACCACCCCAGTTTGGTGCAGGTACCAATGAACCATGGAAGTTCACATGTTGCCACCATGATTCCAACTCCAAATGCTAGAACTGGCCAAGGAGCACATCCCAAATGTGCCACAGCCCCCACTGTTTTCATGGTTATTTTTATTCCTGGTTAAATATGGAAATGCCCAGCAGATACCCAGAACTAACATAACAGGATAGTTGTATAGAATACCACAAACAAGACAGCGGGGCCCAGAATGTTCTTCTGCTGGAGAATATAGTTACAACTGAAGTGCACAGTGCCAAAATATCCCACCAGTAGGGGCCAAGGAAAGCCCAGACAGATAGATTTCCAACATAAAAGACAACAACAACCCACTCCTCCTGCTCACCCAATCTCTAGGAAAGCAGACAGAACAAATGAATCATTTTGTAGTTTTATTACCCCCACCCCCACTTCTCACAAATGGACTATGACTCGCATTGAGAAATCAGTGCATTTTACAGAAAGTAAAAGTACAAGAGGATCCAAATAGTTGTGCATAAACCCAAATCCTTTCTCGCACAATTTGCAGTTTGGGTCGAAAGTTAAACATGGTTATTTAAACCTTCTGATGCATTCTTACACTTGTATCTTCTCCATGACCTTACCAGATCACACGTTTGTGAGTTCTCATGATGCCGCATCAGGTGCAGCCATTGCTGAGAAGTGGCAGATAGCGTTATATACACTTACTGGAAGACTACATCAGAAGAAAAAGACAGATTAAGGCACCACTGTTGGAAAAATTAAGGTAGCTTGTAGTTACAACAATAACGAAAGCCATAGTAAGTACTATTCTTAATTGCCAGCAATTCTTAGACTTCAATAAAATATTTATAGAAAAAAAAAAAAAAAAGGATGCTTGTACCTGAATACAGTTTCCTGATGTCTGATTGTTTCAAACCAATACCCAGTCCTCAGCATAATCAGCTTTTCTTTTTTTTTTTTATGGTAAGATAAAAAGCCAGGACCTACATCCATGTGTTCACAGGTCACATTTCACAGCTTTCTTCTGAATAACACCACAGGAGAAAAAACCCAAAACAATCCAAAGCACAGTTTGTAACACTGATACTTCATCTCTGAGATGATTAGATGGGCAGAGACATTGAAATACAAAACTAAGTTTTCTGTTCATTTTGGAAGCCTTAGTCCTCAGGAAGCAAAGGTGGAGGAAGAAAAAAAAGGCCAAACTTCATTACATTAGATCATGAGAAAAACCGAAGTTGCCCAAAGAGATTTAATAAAATTAGGAGTTGAAAAGTGTTCAAATTACTTCTCCAATTCAAGTCAATTATTTCAAGTATATTAAAATGTTTCAGAGGAAAAATTTCTCCATGGTTACAATTCTAATTGCTTTTATAAATCCATAAAAAAGAAAGGGAGTCTCTACATGTATCCCATATTCCTCCAATGCATGCACACGTTTTCTCTGAAGAAAAAAAAGTCATCACAATCCAGTTGTTTCTTAATACTGATTTCAGGCACATCTTCCAAATACCCCTTCAGTTTTCACCAAAAAGGTTAATCACTGGGCATAAAAGCAGCAAATTTTTTGTTGCTGTTGTCTACATGGGTAATGAGCAGGTTTCGGTTATTAAAGAGCTTGATGCAGAGTCAGAAAAAAGTTCCCACGTCACCCTAAAGTCCAACAGCTCCTTCTCCTCTGAGGCAGCTTTTGCAGTCAGATCTACTTAGAAGAATCTTACACAATTCAGATAAAATCTCTTGGATGATACAAAAAACAAGAATGTACCTGGTTTGTCTCTATAGCTTCAATATTATTTTACCTTTTTTTTCTTTAATACCTTTAAAGTGCCCTAGTATATTTATTTCTTTACGCTCATTTAAACTTTCACAATTACATAAAAAGGGAACACTCTGTGTGATTACTGTGTTTTGAGAGACAAGAGGAAAAGAAGAGGAACATCAGAAAACTCATCTTAAAGCAGCTTTTCTAGTTAATGTCCGTTTGCTGAGCTTGTGATGCAGAGACTGTTTTCCAGAGAGGTTTATGATAAACCCAGCCATCTCCCTGCAATTTGAAGAGAAAATATGGTTACAATAAAGACACCACTCCAGAAGAACTCCTTTCACACAGCTATTGGATTGATAGCTGTGAAAATCAGTGGGACACAGCTTATACCTTTAACTCCCACTGATAAAGAGAGAGACCAACACTGCAGGCTTCTGAGACTACTTCAGAACACATATGGACTCTTACTGAGCCACAGTGCTCTCTGGGAATTGACTGTACTTGTAATTAACTCAGATGCAAAGCCACTCTTTTCAACTTCATGATCCAGATTACTTTATAAAACCAAACAAGAAGCCAGCAGAGGCACAGTTATCCAGGACTGTCAGCTCTAACACAGCCCAACCGCTTACCTAGAAACAAAGCAACTCCAGATTACATTTAAATATTTTCTGAGTAGATCTGTATCTGGTGTTAGCAACAGAATTTCACCTCTTCTAAATCTAGATGCTAACAATATAAATATCTAAATCTGAGTTAGTAATACTAACATAACTTTAGAGAACAAAAAACTTCACTGGAGCTAGCAGATAATCCTGAACTATCTCAAAGTTATCATATCCAGCAGTCCCCAGGCTTTCTGGGCAGGCTGCAGCTCACCTCGTTAAGTCTTACTGTATTATTATTATTTTCGTTACCATTACAGAATAGAGCTTAAGCCATCAAACAAGCTTCATCCAAAACGTAACATAGAAGAACAAAAAAAGTTCTAAGGTGTGAGAGACTGATCTGAAATCAGACTCCACTGTCCATTGTCTCAAAGATCAGTCTGAAAAGCTGAGATGGGATTCCACCTATCTTTTGTCTCAGAGATGGGTGGGAGGAGTTGAGATAAGACTCCAATATCCACTGCCTGGGAGAATAGTGTGTGGAGCTGGACTGGGACTTCACCAGCCTGAGGGACGAGTGGGAAAGAGCCAAGACTACCATCCATTACCTCGAGGACTGGTGTGAAGAATTGCTACCCATTATCCCAAGAACTGCCGCAGACCTGGGGGGGCGGCGTGCGTGTGTGCAGTGCAGTTTGCAGTTGAAGAGCTGGCTGCAAGACCAGGGAAACTGATCCACCAGTCATGTGTAATACATGACACAAAGAACGGAGGTACTTCCCCCAACTCATAATAAAACGGGGAAAAAGATAATCACCAAGGGCACATCGCCAGGGAGCCACTGCCATGAGGATGACTCCAGAAGGACACCTCCATAAGGACATTCTCCACCTATGAGGACGTCACAGACATCTCGTGGAGTTGCCCTCATGGTGACACACTCTACGGGGTTCCTTCAAGAGTACTCCAGAAGGACAACTCCACGAGGACACCCACCTCTGATGGATTCTTGGGGGGCATTCTCCTCCGATACCAACTACGAACCCTGAAGAACTCCCACTACCAACAATGACAAAAACTGATTCCCAGGACACCACTGGATCCACAGTGATGACTCTCTCTCTCTGCACCCCAAATCCTTGCTTCATTTTCTACCTTTTTTCCAATTTGTCCAATTGCTATTCCCTTTATTACAATAATTTCTTTATTTTATAATAATTATCCTTTCATAATACACAAACTGTCCAATTACGGTACTTGACCTCATTTGCATCTTAATTTCACTCTTGGGATCATGAACTGAAACAGGGTCTGGCACTGGGGCTTTCTCCAATCGGATCCTGACATAAGGTGAGAATGAACTCATGTTCCTTCATGCTAATAGTACTATCTTGAGTTCATACACACACACACGCAGCATAAGCAAAATTAGTACTATTGATTATTTTCTTTGGGTATTTACCATTGCAGTCTACTTACACATGTACATGTAAAGCTGTTTTCCATATACCACAAGGAAGTGCTTGGTAAAAAGAAACCAGACCACAAAACAGGCAAACACTTTGTTGCAACGGAATCACAAAATCAAAGTGTTTGGGAATTGAAGTCACACCTTCATATGTTTGGGAGTGCTTATGTCACCTTACTGCCAAGGATTCCATGGAGCTAAACTTTGAGATCTAAGGCCAAATATTCAGAATTATTCTGACAGGACATGGACTCATACTACAATGAAAGTACCTGCCTTCATTGTAGTTCTACCTCCACCTTTATCATCAGCTGTTTGGAAACTTACTTCTTTAAGGAAGTATTTAGTACACCAGGGTGTTTCTGTTTCAGCACGAAGCCTCTCTTCGTTCCTCTGTCGCTCTTCAAGGGCTCGCTTGTGCTCTGTAGCCTTATCAATGTCTCCATCCCGCAGAGACTCTGTTACATGCTGCCACAGCTTCCTACAAAACAAAGTTTTCTCAGTCTGCCACCTCAAACTACAGGACTGCCTCATGCAGCTCTTTCATAACAGAAGCACTCCCTCCAGTTATACAAGACAAACCAACCCAGATCAGAGCATGATGGTGCAGCGCATGTGGAAGGGCCCACAGCCAAGTCTTATAGCTACACTAACAATTAGGAGCAGATAGAAATCCCTCTGAGGTTTTGGCAGTGCCAATATAATGTCTGTTTGTATACCCTGTAAAATGATTATGGAAGTGTTATTCAACAAGCAGTTCCTTGTGAGGACTTCACTTGTCAGGAGCTGCCCCACTATGTAAGCATTTTCCACAAAGGAAAACCTGAAAATGTAGATATTCTAAGGCATTCACCAGACTGCTTAAGATAAAAAGGGTCAGGCAACAGTAAACACATACTCTACCTAGATTCAAATGGTCCTTGTTTCTCAAGGGGCCGGACTCGTTTTCTTGTCACTGACAGCTTTGTCAAGTCCACATATTTTGTCTCCCCGTTGCTGTAGGTGAACTCAAGCACACTGTTCCACTCCCCTTGCACTCTGCACACCACTGTGTTTGTCGTGTTCTGCTTCACTTCACCTGTGACTCTAGGAAAGAAATTTACTTTTTAAAGGCCATGGCTGAAAACACCCAAGTATTGTTCCCTGCATAATCATTCAACTTAATTCTGAATGAGTCTGCAAACTTGTCACGCTGTCTTGAAAGATGCTGGTTACTTGAACTGCATTTGTATGGAGAAGCTTACAGAGCAAAGTGACTTTCACTCGTTTCTGTAGTTCTCTTCACATCACCCAGGAAACTCTTTCTGGCTTCAGCTTAGACTTATTTCAAACCTTTGAAACAGAACTGAAAGTGGAAAAGAAACTAACACAGGCTGGTTCACATGTCACAAGCAGTTAAATTGTTTCCACATGAAACTCAGATCCATAGCTCAGACTTTAAAATTTAAAATGAAATTTTCTAGCACGAATGTATTTCACTACCTGCTGACACTGCTTCTCATCTTTACATTTCAGTGTTCTCCATGTGTAGGTGGTCTCATTTTTATGTTCCTCACATGAGGAGCAGACACACAAAGGCAAATCAAGACAGGAAGCTAAGAATCAAGAAAACTGCTTTTCTTTCCTGTCTCTTAAACAGAAAACTCTGCCAATAACAAGATACAGAGAAGGTCTTTCTAATATACAATATTTCATTCAAAGTGTTGTACTGATACTCAAGTATCACCATAATTACACACACTGATGCATATTTTCCTCCTGATCATCAAGACCTGTCCAAAGACGTCCTGACAGTCACATCATCCTGAATCAGGGAGTGGAAGCTTACTGATCATTGCCAGACAAGCAAATTACCATCCTCAAACATAACTTTTCTCCTAGAAAAAAAGAAACAAAAGGGTCTGCACACTACGCAAACAAGACTTGAGACATCCTCACTTGCAAGGTGCTCCAGGATTCACAAAGGACACTATTTCCAGCTCCAGTCAAACTTCAGTTACCTATACACAAGCTCTCTAAAACACACTCTCCAGCCTTCCCTTCCTGCATTTCATGAGTGCTAATATGAAGCACACATGACATCTCCTTTGACACTTACATTATGCGCAGCTAATAACAGCCAGCTTGCATGCCTCTGGTTTGCTTTTATTTCCTTTGAACAACTGCACACAGACGAGTATAGACAGCAGCACTCCTGTGCTCCCACCTTGCCCATGCTGGCTGTGAGATGCCACATTCAGAGCAAGAAGGGAATACAGGACATGTAGATGCCACATCCCTTCTTATATGTGCACCAGTTACTTCCAGCTGTGTCTGCATCTATGCATGTCGTGTCCTCTCAGGCCTGGCATCTGTTTTGATGCGATGTGTTTGATGAGAAATTAATTTGAGGCAACAGAACGAGTATCACAGATGAGTTCCTCCAGCACAGACATGCCAGTCAAATCGGACCTGCAGGGAATCCCCAGGGCAAGTGGGGAAAGCTCACAGCCAGCTCAAAGTGGAAGGCAGCAGCCAGGGCTTCTGATGTATCTTGCACATGGAGAGGTGGCTGGAGCTACACCAAGGTCCAGCAGCTCAAACCTAATCTAACTTCATTAGGGAGACCTTCAAATAAAAAAACCCAAACCAAACCAAAAAGCAACCTCAGACTGATAAGTACATGCTGCTCACATACAGTCTTTTATTACAAAAATTAAAGATTTATTCAAGAAAACAGGCCAGAGTTGGAGCAGCATGAACAATAAAAGCACATTTACATTAAATTATTAAGGTGGGGTTGAACAAGCACTAGCAGTTTCTGAAAACAACAGAGTAGGCAGCAAGCAAGCAGCCATCATTTTGTACTTCTTTTTCACTCTGTGACTTCCACACCTCACTGAAGCTATTACACGTGGTGGAATCCCTGTCCTTTCCCCCAAGAGATCTCTGAACTGACTGAATCCATGGGATGCCAGAGACCAGCCTGCTCAGACTTCGCAGTTACATCTTCACAATTTTCAGTGCTTACATTTTCCAAGCACTGTGTGGTTACAACACAGTACTGACACCCAATATTTTAACACCAATCACATAATCACTGTCTCTGCTCAGCTTAAAATAAACAGATATATGCTCACTGCTGAGGTACAGTATTGAGCTGCTACATTAAACTCTCACTGCAACTTGTGTTTCTTCAGGTTGCATTGACTGACACACAGCCATTATTAGCACTGTAGATCATAGTATCTGCCTGAACTAATATTAGTGACAAAAATCTCCTAGCACTTATTTGTAAGCTTGGCACGACTGATACATACCTAGCTGTTGACAATCATCATCCCCTATTTCATCAGGCTAAAGAGGTACGGGCCCAAGGAACCAACATCCTGCTGAGGTCTAACAACTAGGGTCACTCTACCAAAAAACCAAAAAATCTATAACATTGCCATAGCAACCCACTTGCGCTCTGTGTAACCATGACAACACTGCTGCTTCCCCATCAAGAGATTCTTCTGGCCATGTCCAATCATCACCGTGTCAAATTTTCAATAGTTACAGTACCTTGAACAGATCTCTCTTCATAAAGCTTCTACATCTGTGACTAACTTCAGAAACACATAACAAAACATTGTCCAAAATTAAATCACTGAAGTAAAATTGCTTCCTATCACTTATTTTTTATGGTACAACAGGAGCTATTGCAAGGTGGAAGATACACTATAGCAATGGGGAAAAACCATCTCAAATGATGCATCACTTTAAAATTGTCATAAGCAAAGAGTGGCATCTGGATATGGAGCTATGTTTGCAAGTTAAATGTATAGGAATTCACAGGGCAAAGCACTTTACGATGGAGGTTTTGGTGCATTTTTTTGTCTGTTTTCTTTAAATCAATAAATATGGCCTTACCCTACTGTCTCACAAAAACTGATTTAGAGAAGACTGACGATTTTTGCAACCTGTGAGAACACCCCATGTTTAAGAAGTTCTGATGCTCAAGGCTGCTACATATTTCATTATTATCTTTAAAAACCTTTACAT
>JBCJKH010032114.1:4926-16324 GCA_039877255.1 Loriculus beryllinus
CCCCCCCCCCCCCCCCCCCCCCCCCCCCCCCCCCCCCCCCCCCCCCCCCCCCCCCCCCCCCCCAAAACAAACAAAAATCAGGATAAAATATAGCAAAATAAAAATAATAAACTGAAAAAGTAACTAATAATAATAAGAAAAGGGGACTCAAGATTAAAAAAGCCATAAAACAACTGAAAAAATCCTTGGGGGGAGTAATTTAGGGAAAAAAAAAAGGGCAAAAACCAACCCACCATCAAGAAAAAAATAAGCCAACAGTAAAAACACTCAACTTGGGGAAAACCGGGGTGGGGCAAGTGGAGAGAAAAGAACTCTTGAGGGGATTAAGCAATGTAGACCAGAAAACATGGTGGACAAAATGTCCAAGAAAAAAAAAAGGAACTTTGTGGAGAGGAAAAAAAAGAAAACAACCAACAAACCACTGAAAGAAACAGGAACAAGTGGGAGAGGAAAAACCCAGCCAAAGGGGAGGAGGGGGGGGCAAAAAGTACCCACCCAAAACCACTGGTGAAACCTCCCCCCAAAAAAACAAATGAAACCCCTAGAAGGGGGAAAGGGGAAAAAAAAAAGTGGGGGGTGGGGAAAGTTTGTGGGGGGAGAAGGGAGGGGGACAAAAGGGGGGGTGGGGGAAACTGGGGGGAGGTAAACCCACTAAGCAGAATAGGAAAAAGGGGGGCGGGGAAGGAACAAAAATCAAAATAAAATCTAGTAAAATAAAAGTAAAACTAATAATAAACCTAAAAAGTAAGCAATAATTAAAAAAAATGAAGAAAAAGAAAAACACAACTCAAAAAATCTGGGGAAAGGGGGAAATCTAGAGAAAAAAGAAAACTAAACAACAACAAAAAAAAGCCAGCAAAACCCACCTCACCATCCAAAAAAAAAACTCTTGGGGGGGGTTAAAAAATGTGGCCCAAAAACCATGGTGGAAGAAAAGTCCAGGAAAAAAAAGGAACCTATGGGGAAAAAAAAACCAAAACAAAACAGAAACCCACATCCCAAACCCCAAAAAGCAATAAGGAAAGGAAAAACTCTGCTAAAAGAAAAAAAAGTGGGAGGGGGGAGGGCAAAAATCCTCACCCAAAACTGCCAAGAAAAACAATCTCCCAAAAAAAACCCAAATGAAGCCTCCAGAAAGGGGGAAAGGGCAAAAAACGGAAGTGGGAAAAAAAAGTAGGGAATGGGGAAAGTTTGTGGGGGGAGGAGGGAGACAGAAGTGGGGGTGAGGGAAACTGGGGAGGTAAACCCACCAAACAGAATAGGAGGGAGGGGGGTGGGGGAGGAAAGTGGGGGGGGAAAGGAAAAAAAATCAAAATCTAGCAAAATTAATAATAAACTGAAAAAGTAAATAATAATAAAGGCAAAAAAAAAGAAGGAATAAAGAAAAAAAAAAAACACAAAAATCCTTTTTGGGGGGGAATCTAGGGACAAAAAAACCCCATAAACCAATAACAACAAAAAAAGCCAGCAAAACCCACCCCACCATCCAAAAAAGAAGCCAACAATAAAAACACTAACCTGGGGGAAACCCAAGAAAAAAAGAAAGGAGAAAAAAAAAAAACCAAGATCAGTAAAATAAATAAATAATTAAAAACCCATCCCGTGGGGGATGAAGGGGGGAAGGGGAAGTGTGGAAAATAGAAACCCCTCACCAACTAGCAGAGGAAAAAAGTGTGTGAGGAGGAAAGCTTGGGGGGGGGGGGGGGGCGCAAGGGAAGTGGAGAGGGGGAAAAAAACTCTGGGGGGTTAAAAAATGTGGACCAAAAAACATGGTGGAAAAAAGTCCAGGGGAAAAAGAAAAGGAACCTAGGGAAAAAGAAAAGCAACAAACCACCCAGAAAAACAGGAACAACTGGGGGAGGAAAAACCCAGCCCAAAACCACCAATAAAAACAACCTCCCCAAAAAAACCACAAATGAAACCCCTAGGAGGTGGAAAGGGCAAAAACAAAAGCGGGGAAAAAAAAGGGGGGGAGGAAATTTTTGTGGGAAGAGGGGAGGGGGAGAAAAGTGGTGAGGGAAACTGTGGGGGAAAAAATACTAAGCAGAAGGGAAACATGGCTGGGGAAACAAGTGGGGAAGTAAGTGAATGTGTGGGAATCCATGGGGAAAAACCCTTCCACCCTGTGGGGAAACAGTGGGAGGGAGAAAGAAGAAGGGAGGAAAGAAAGGGGGGGGGGTGTGGAATAAAAAACGCCATGGAAAAAAACCCAGCAAAATAAGAGAGAAAGAGGATGGAAAAGTGTGCGGGGTGTAAAAGAGGGGTAGTGGAATGGGAGAAAATAACTGTTGGGTTAAAAAACATAGAACAAAAGTGGGGAAAAAAATCCAGACAAAAGTGGGGATAAAAGCCACTAAACAGCTGGGGGGAAAAAAAAGTGTGGATTGCCATGTCGGTGGCACTGCTGGGGGGGGCACCATGTGTGGGTGATGCCCAGCACCAGCTTTCTGTCCTGGCACCTTACACTTAGTATCGAGGTCTGGACTTTTGCACTTTTAGGCGTTGTTTCTCAGGCACCTGAGAGTGCATTCTATGTAGGCAGTGGGACTTTTATGTCTGTAAGCAAGGATGGATTGCCATGTTGGTGTGAGAGAAGCAATCTTGTATACCATGACTTAGACAAACTCTAGTTTAATACAGTGTCATCTTTGGGCGACAGACACACTTTGTGGTTCAAAAGAATGCTCTCTTTCTACAACCTATGAAACTACACCGGTGCAGGCTGGTTCTGTAGTTAAACAGTAAGTTGGGGTACCACATCTGCCAGAAAGTTAAGGTCCTTTCCCACCCAAACCAGCATGGGATCCCCTAATGTCACTCGTGCTCCACTTCTCATAGGAGGACATGACATCCTATTCCACTGTCCAGGTTGAGTGGTGACCCCTCGCGTGCTCCACCTCCAGCCGAAAGGCAGAGGGGAAGAGCAGCCCATGAGGGACCTCCCCAAGCTGGCTGGGCAGAGACTGGTACCCCAATGGCAACTCCCAGAGCACCCCTGGGCTAGGTGTCTAGTGGCCATGCGCACGATGCTGCTGCCATCACAAAGCTGTGGCTGTCTCTGTGGAGATGCCCATTGTGATGGGGCCCCCATTTGACCCTGGGTATTTAAGGAGCGAGAGCCCTGGAGGTGCCAGTGCAGAGGAGACATCTTCCTCACGAGGCTGCATCTCCCCTGGGTGCCCTGCAGATCAAGGTACGTGTTGTGCTGAGAAGGGAAAAGAGCAACTCTGAGGAACACTTAATGCAAATGGATGGGTCTGGACATTCACACTTTGGGAGTGGGTTTGTGTGTCAGCAGGGAGTGCATTACACAGATTGAGTTTTAGGTGGATAAGTCAGGATATCTGTGTTAGTGTCTCTGTTCTGGAGAGCACAATGTGTAGATGATGCCCAGCTCCTGCTTTCTGTCCTAACACATTAGGCTTAGGAGTAGGGCCTGGACATTCTCACTTAGGGAGCTGGTGTCTCGGTCACCAGAGAGTGCTGAAGCAATCAAAACCCTGAGAATTAAAACCTTAAATTACTTTTAATTGTTGTATGTTTTGGATCTAATGACCAGCCTTTTTAAAATCTTGATTTCTAACTCCAGTGCTTCTGTGGAACTTTTAATGCAAATGGATGGTTAAATGTAGAATCGTAGAGTCACAGAATGGTGTGGGTTGTAAAGGAAATTAAGATCACCTCGCTCAACCCCCCTGCCATGGGCAGGGACACCTCACACTAAACCATGTCACCCAAGGCTCTGGCCAACCTGGCCTTGAGCACTGCCAGGGATGGAGCATTCACAGCTTCCTTGGGCAACCTGTTTCTGTGTCTCACCACCCTCACAGGGAAGAATTTCTTCCTTCTGTCTTACCTGACCTTCCCCTGATTCAGTTTAATCCCTTACCCCTTGTCCTATCGCTACACTTCATGAAGAAAGGATTAACTTCAGGGAGCCAATTTCACATACTTGGAAGAAGCTGTCTTCTTCAGCAGGTGCTTCACGTTCCCTGGCAGTGAAGGCTGTTGAGTTTGTTTTCCATAGGAGCTGACAAAGATGATGACAGGTTTGACTGTCACAGGCAGCTTTTGCAGACAATTGTCTTCAGCTGTGTTATGGTGGTTTTTATTGTCCAGGACATGGGTTTGGTTTCACTTTGCTGCCCCTGCATTCTGTACCCTGGCTGGAAGCTGATGCTGAATTTATGGGCCCTGTGCCTTACTGCTGGCAGAGCTGAGGATGTCATAAAAGATCATTTAAAACCCTTCCCCAGCAGACAAATCACTACTTGTAGACCTGAAGAGGTCCTGATTGCCTTTGACCTCTGCTGCCAGCTGGCAATGAGGATGAGAAACTTGGCATGTGTGGTGGCTGATTTTTGACTCCTGTGCACAAATAGCAGCAGGTCTGACAAAAGCTCACGATCTGCCTCTTCTTGTGGGGGCATTAGCTTTGCCTAAGGATGACTGTGAACTGGGAATGTGTACTAAGGATTGGAGTGTGTTCCTATGAGTCTTAGGACCTCGTTATGCTTGGACTTGTATTCATTTCTTGTTGAAATGCAGGGTTAGGGAGCATTTGTGGTGTTCAGGAGTGCAGGGAAGAAATTTGCACATCCTTTGCTAAGGTATTCCAAGTTGATGTTACATAAGGCATTGTCCCAGTAGGACTCCTGAGCCCCCTAATATGCAGTCTCTGCAGCCACAACAGTCCTAGTGTGGTTGGCCATTTTGAGCAGAAGGTAAAACTTGAAATGGTGGCAGATTTTCTGAGGCATCACAAAAAATGGCAAAGCCGAGTCCCACACCACCCCATGGCTCAGAAAATATTTTGGGATGCCATCCACTGGGCTCACAGGGGGTTAAGGGGTTAGTAAAAAAAAAAGAAACCAAACAAAAGAATTAAAAGGGGGAGAGGAAAAAGAAATGGAAAGGGGAAGAAAAGGAAACCAAAGGAAACTGGGATACTTAACTATTCATAAATAATTTATACAATATGGTTTTGTTTTCAGTATATGCAGATACTCTCGATAAATTTTGCACTTCTGAGGGATTGGCCGGGGTAGCTATAAAATGCGTATTGGTAACTGTTACAAGTTACGACCAAAAAGTCTCCACGAGTCAATTAAGGAGAATTAAAATCGATTTATTAAGCAAGAGGCAAAAGAGCAGAACAGCGCTGGGCGGCCGAGGAGTCTCAGCTCCGCCAATGGCACGTGCCTTGCGTTTTCAAACCCCCCTTTTTATACAGTTCATCTTCCTGTAAGAGCTTTATGCATGTCCTTAAACGGTCATTTCCTGCATTCCCGGCTGCTTGCCGTTATCTTTTGCATTTCCTTAATTTGCTTATGTCAGCACAAATGGTCAGTTGTTTGCAGTTATCTTTTATGCTCCCCTCTCAAGTGCCCCAAGCGCTTAAGCAATCCTGCAAACTTAAGTAAACCCGCAAGCTAAAGCAAGCTTGCAAGATTTGATTAACAAACAATAAATTCTATCACAGTAGTTACAGCCATGGCCAAACTCACCTGCTGAAATGCTGCAGCACCCGTGTCCCACGGGAGCTGAGGAGTCCTTCATGAGTTCAGTGGAACAGAGACAGCAGCTGAGGGGCACTCAGGTCATCTGTGTGGCACCAGGACAGAAGTGATGCACTACTAAGGATCACTGCAGCAGAATGCTTCAAGCACAGCATCGAGCTACAAGCACAGCTCCAGTGCTATGGGATTCTTGGTCCTTTGAATTTAACAAAATGTTGTCATTTCCTCCAACACAAAGAGGGATGTGGAGCTCTTGAAGCCAGTCCTGAGAAGGACAACAGAGATGATCTGGGGGCTGGAGCACCTCTGCTCTGCAGACAGGCTCAGAGAGCTGGACTTGTTCAGCCTGGAGGAGAGAAGGCTCCAGAGAGACCTTATGGCAGCCTTTCCATACAGCAACAGCATCTTAGAAACCCAAGGCAACTTGAACACTACTCTCACGGTTTAAAGAATCATCCCAGTGACTGAGGCAAGTAGAAGGTGTGACTGCAAGGCTGGAGACTAAATTAAGCTTTAAACCATGATTGCAGATGAACCATTTCTGAAACAAGCCCATTTTCGCTAAGAGTATTACCTCTGTCGACAGCTTCTTCTCCCTTAAGAGCACAGACCCACAATATTGAAATACAGTATCAAAGGCAAATGACTGTTAGAGACAGCAAAGGCATCTCTGTATGGGTGAATAAAACAAAGGAGTTTTTCTTTTCCCTTCTCAGTACAACATTTACCTGGATCCCCAAGGACCCATTGGAGATGTAACCTCACGAGGGAGATGTCTTCTCTGCAGTGGTCACTCCAGGGCTCTCACTCCTGAAATACCCCGTGGTCACCCTGGGGCCCCCATCACAATGGGGGTCTCCACACGGATCACCGCAGCTTTGTGATGGCAGCACCAATGTGCCCGCGGCCACTGGGTACCCAGGAGTGCTCCCAGAGTTGCCACGGGGCGAGCAGCCTCTGCCCAGCCAGCTCAAGGAGGGCCCTCATGGGCTGCTCTTCCTCAGTGCCTTTCATCTGGAGTTGAAGCATGCGAGGGGTCACAGCTCAACCTGGCAATGGAACAGGGCATCACGTCCACGGCCAACACTCACACATCAGAGAATCATGGAATCCCAGGCTGGTTTGGGGTGGAAGGAACCTTAAAATTCATCGAGTTCCAACCCCCTGCCATCAGTAGGGACACTTTTCACTACACCAGGTTGCTTTAAGCCCCATCCAACCTGGCCTTGAACACTGCCTGGGATGGGGCAGCCACAGCTTCTCTGGGCACCCTGTGCCAGCGCCTCAGCACAATCACAAGAAAAAACTTTTTCCTGAGATCTCATCTTAATCCATCTTTGTGTAGACGTATTTGTTGGTAAAAGTGTCAGCAACAATGACTGAAACGTGGAACAACAACTGGGACACTCCATCATTTGTAATTAAGCCACAGAGAAAACAGAAACACAAGACCCCTTGCAGTTAAAAACATAATTTCATGCAGAGTTTTGAGAACAGGACTCTAGGTTCAGACATGCCTCAGTCAAACACAACAGCAATGCAGCTGTTTACTTAATGGTTGTGCAAAAAGGGTGTCCTGGCAAGCAGGCACACACAGCAAAAGCAAAACTCGCATTCATACTTCTCTTTCCACCTGCAGGTTCCCTCCCTTTTTTCCCTTGGAAGCCTTGGAGTACCCTTATTTGGGTACTTCAAGGTTTACAGCCTGTCCAAAACGTATAATGTACACGCCAACTGTCCCTCCTCTGGTTACATCTCCCGTTACCCAGTCTCATAGGACTCTTCCTCTTATTTATTTATCCCCTTTAATGGTTCAATTCCATAACTCTCTGGCAGACATGTGGTACCCCAATTTACTGCCTGCACTGTCTTAGTTTCATAGGTTGTACAAAGAGAGCATTCTTTTGAACCGCACAGTGTGGCTCTCTGAGTCACGGTATTTCAAACACTTGGTTTTGTTCCCTTAGTAACTTAGTCCCAGTGCTAGTATTGCAAAGCCTCAATATTGCAAAGCCTCATCCCCAGTATGTGAAAACAAGACTCTATCACAGGTATCACCTGTACACAGTGAGCTCTGAAACAGTGCTACCATCATGCTGATGTGCCATGGCTTTGCCACCCAAAACTCCATCTGCAAACTGCCTCTCTGGAACCCGCTTTCAGGCATCCTGGAGCATGGCTCACGGAGCATGAACACCCAGACCTTGCTCCCAAAGCCAAGGAGCCAGGACAGAGAGCTGGTGCTGGGCATTACTTACATAGGCTGAGATCCACAACAGTGCTGCTGACGTGGTAACCCACCATCACTTTACCATCTAAAACTCCATCAGCGTATTGCCTCTCTGGCTCTTACCCTCGGAGTTCTGAAGCACAGACGTAGTCCTGGGGGAGACGCTGATCTCCTTACTTCATTGAAGAGCCTTTTCCTCTCCTTGACCCTCCATCTGCTACAGACACCAGACAACAAAAGCAGCCCCTTGCTCATCCTGCCTCTTTTATCCCAGCTGGTGATTTGACCCACCCCTGCCCCAGGGCATGCAGGGAGGGGTGGTGGGTGTTGCCTGGGGTATATAAGGCACAGTGTTCTGCTGGGGAGTTCATCTAGCTCTCCAGCTTCAACAGGGTTGGTTTTGCGTGGTGTGTGTTTTGTAGGGTTTGAGTGAGTCTGGTGATGTGGTGTTTTGTAGGGTTTGAGTGAGTCTGGTGATGTGGTGTTTTGTAGGGTTTGAGTGAGTCTGGTGATGATGTGGTATTTTGTAGGGTTTCAGAGAGTCCGGTGATGTGGTGTGGTGTTGCTTTTTTGATGCTTTTTGAAATGGTTTCGTGTGCGTTGTTTCAGGCCTGGGCAAGGTTTTCCAGTTTATGTATTAATAAGAATCTCTGCAAGGTTTTCTTTTTTACAGTATTATAGGCGGCATTTGGGGTTTGTAAAGTTGTATATTGGCGTGTTTGCTGGGTTTTTTCACTTTTGGACACTGAATGTGTTTATTGCTGTAGATTATGTTTTGAGGTTGCTTTTTACTGCTTTTGTTCTGAGTTATTAGCTGAAATATTTATTATTTAGAGAGCCAAAGTAAAGCAGTGACCACAAGGTGGAACTAGGAGTCTTTCTCAGGTGGTGGTGGTTGTTGCTCGTTCTCTACACTTGGGGTCCTGTGAACAGTTGCACTAACGTGGCAATCTGCGTTCTGCATATGTTTTGTTATCTGAAGGTCTATCTCTGTACTACTACTCTGTAAGACGTGGTTGTGTGTTCTGGAGCAGAGTTTACAGATTATAGACGTCCAGTCCCTGCTTCACAAGCCCAGGTGTCAGTACACAAAACTGCTGCTGGTTAACCTGTATGTCTCAACACCTCTGGAATGGTGCTATCAACAAGGTAGGTTACCCTAGCTTAAACCACAACAGCCATCTAAAGCCCCATTTGTATATGGCCCTTGTGCTGAGTGCTCTCAAGTGTTCTGAAGCACACCCCGAAGGGTGCAAATGTCCAGCCCCTGCTCCCACAGATGAGGAGGCAGAACAGAAAGCTGGTGTTGGGCATCACTTCCACAGGGTAAGTTCCAAAATGGTGCCTCCAAGCTGGCAGTCAAACCTTGCTTAGTCACTTAGAACTCTCTGTACAGCACATTTGTTGGGCACAAATGTCCAGCCCCTGCTTGCACGCTTGAGGTGCCAGGAGAGAAAGCTGGTTCTGTAGCAGACCTGAAGGAATCTTGGATTAGAGCTTGGTGGAAAATTTCCTTCATAGCAGCAAAAGGTCGCTTTTGTCAAAAGGCCCTGACATGTGAAACATCTGTGCTGTGCTAAAAAGGGGGGTAAAAGCGTATGGAAGCAAAACCTCCAGAATTATTTCTGCCCCCACCACCGCTTACCTCTGCCTGTTTACCAGCAAAATGGGAATCTATAGAATTGTGAGCATATGGCATGAAAAATAATAAAAAGATGAATAAAGTGATATGATTTTCTGCCTGGGCAGCTGTTTTATTGGCGTTGGTTTCATTTGTGTCTGTCAGAATTGGGCTGGTGGGAGGGGATTCATGTAGCAGCTGGACTGGTGTAATGATAGTAAAAAACCAGAATGGACCAATTAGATCAAATTAATCGCAGCACCATAGGCTGGATGTGGAACTAACAGCATGTTCAAGAGTGTAAATGAGGGAACGGTGGCACTGCCTGATCTGCCAGATCCATGCAACCCCTTTGCATTAAGGGAGTCTCAAATTACCCCTCACTCACCGTATCCTGTGTGTGAACTCATTACAGTCCCCTCGGCCCGGAGCAGCTCTGGTTGGAGTGGTGGCAAAGCATGGAACAACCCCTAGTTAGAGTAATCTCCTAGTTAGAGATCAGCATTAGACGTGTAGTACACCTACTTAGGCGATGCCATGGATGAAATTTCTGCTTCACTTGAAGTTTGCATTTAGGGGACTGGTTTGTGGGTCAGTGAACGGTGATGTCCAGTAAGGCTTTACACAGGTGGAGTTTTAGGTGGGGAAGGAAGTGAGGATATCCATGTTGGTGGCACTATTCTGTAGGACACCATACGTAGGGCATTCCCAGCTCCTGTTTTCTGTCCTGGCACCTTTGGCTTAGCATCAGGATCTGGACATTGGCAGTTAGGGAGCTGGTTTGTTGGTCCCCCGGGAGTGCTGTCCAGTGAGGATTTACACAGAGATTTAGCTGTGTATGTAAGTGAGGTATCCATACTGGTGGCACTATTGCATATGGCACCATGCGTAGGACATGACCAGCTCCTGGTTTAGGGATGAGCAGCGGACAGTGAAGAGACAGGACATCGTTGGAACACAGGCCTAAGGAGAGGGCCCCAGCAGGTAAGGGCACGCTCTGGGGACACGGTGTAGATAGAATTTGCAGCCTGTCCTCTTGGCATGGATACAAGCAGTTGTTAAGGGGTGCAGGTTGGGAAGTGCAGGTGTCAAGTGGTGTAGGTGTCAAGCTGGGTATCGCAGGTGTCAGGCTGTGTAGTGTAGGTGACACTTGAGATGGTGTTAGATTGGGTAGTGTAGGTGTTTCTTTAGCTATCGCAGTTGTTAGGTTGTGTGTTGTAGGTGTCACTTTGGGTCTTACACGTGTTAGGCTGTATAGCGTAGGTGGCACTTTGGGAACCGCAGGTGTAAGGTTGCACAGTGATAGGTGGCACTTTGGGTACTACATGTGTTCGGTTAGATACTGCAGGTGGCACATTGGGTATGGTAGCTGTCAGGCTGTGCAGAGTATATGCCAGTTTAGGTAGTGTAGGTGGCACTTTAGGTGGTGGTAGGTTGGATATCGTAGGTGTTAGGCTCAGTAGTGTCAGTGTTACTTTAGGTATCATAGGTGTTATGGTGGGTATGTTGGGCACTTTGGGTAGCGCAGGTGGCACTAAGGGTAAGTATCAGGCTTGGTAGCGTAGATGGCACTTGAGGTAGCATAGGTGTTAGGTTAGGCAGCATAGGAGGCACTGGGTGTGCTCGTGTAGCTGACTTAGGAATAGCTTTAGGAATAGGATTTGGACCTCTGCACTTAGGGAGCTGTTGTGTTGGCCACTGGAGAGTGCTCTCCAGCGAGGCATAACACCGATGGAGTTTTAGGTGGTTAAGTAACTCAGGCTATCCATATTGTATGTGGCACTCTAGGTGGTGTTAGGTTGGATATCATAGGTGTTAGGCTCAGTATGTCGGTGTTACTTCAGGTATCATAGGTGTTATGTTGGGTATTGTACGTGGCACTTTTGGTTGTGTAGATGCCAGGTTGGGTACTGTAGGTGGAACCATAGATGTTAGGCTGGGTATTGTGAGTGGCACTTTGGGTAGCGCAGGTGGCACTAAGGGTAAGTATCAGGCTTGGTAGCGTAGATGGCACTTGAGGTAGCATAG
>JBCJKH010032115.1:0-19490 GCA_039877255.1 Loriculus beryllinus
GTATCCACCGAACCACACAGCTTGGTGTCATCGGCAAACTTGCTGAGGGTGCACTCAATCCCACTGTCCATGTCAGCGACAAAGGTGTTGAACAAGACCGGTCCCAACACCGAACCCTAAGGGACACCACTCGTCACTGGTCTCCAGCTGGACACTGAGCCATTGACCACAACATTTTCTGTTTGGCCGTACAGCCAGTTCTTTATCCACTGAGTCGTCCACCTATCAAATTGATGTCTCTTCAATTTAGAGACAAGGATGCCGTGTGGGACAGTGTTGAACACTTTGCACAAGTCCAGGTAGATGACATCAACTGCTCTACTCTTGTCCATCAGTTGTGTAGGCCCATCATAGAGGGCCACCAAGTTGGTCAGGCAGGATTTCCCCTTAGTGAAGCCATTCTGGCTGTCACCAAGCACCTTGTTTTTTTTTCATGTTCTGGGTATATGATACGAGAACTGTATTATCAAAATACATGAATTTAATTAGTACACAATGCTTCTACACTTGGGTTAAATGTGTATGTAGGGAAAGCTTTGTATATAAGTAGCAAAAATCTTGTCAAATGAGTTCAGTTTTCAAACCTTAGTCCCTAATGGTGCTTTTTAAAGTACAGTGCTGAAACGAATATTTAGAAAACTGATTATAGGTGGTTAGTATGATCAGGATTCAAGAATTTAACCAATATGTTAGAAAATCAAGCTCAAACCTATACTCCTCTATGCTGGAATGAGCTTAGGATAAGGTTAAAAGCAAAGAAAAACCCAAAGAAGACATAACTCATTTTACAGGCCACAAGTAGTTTTTTGTTCATCTGAAGTTCTAAATGAATAGAAAGTCTAAAGTGAATGGGAAATAACTTTGCATTTCCAAAAATAACTACGTCATTGTGAGAGGAGTAGGTAGTCATTTGGTATTAGGCAGTTTATAATTTCCAAGTCAATAAATAAATAAATAAATAAATAATACTGACTATAAATACTTTTCTTCTACTTCAGAAATATCTTTTAGTTTATGTAAACACAAAGTGTAACCTAAATATTGTTAAGCTAAAGTTTACTTAGTTTTCAGAGAATACAGAAAAAAAGAAAGATGTCAAAATCTTTAAAATACAGCGTTCGGAAGAGCGGTTTGTTGTCAGAACTGTTTAAAGGCGATTAAATTTCACTTTGCTACATACTCCAAAGAGTACTTTCAGCCTTTTCATGTGATGTACTAAGCCTTTAAGCCCAAGTCACTTTAAGCTGACTGCTGTGTTACATGACTGTTAACTCGAATATCTGATTCTATAATACGTGTATTGACAGGAGTTAATTTTCCATTTCTTTATTGTCAGCTGAAGACTGGATAGCTGATGTTGATTAAAGAAAAACAGTTAAGTTAGTTGTCTTCAAAAGGGTGTATGTTCTTTTTCTGTTTGAAATGGAGCCTAAAGAAACATATCTGAAATGCTGTGGGGTTAGAAAAAGAAAGGAAATCAGTTTGGGCTTGAGAATCTTATTTTAATCAGTGTAAATTGTCTCTAGGTTGGTTGTATGTGAGAAATAGCAGCAATAACTTGCATAGTATAGATAAAATTTAAATTGCTTAATTAACATGGATGGTATGAGCTGTTTTCACATTGGTTTAAAATACTGGAAGGAGAGCATAAGTGGCAGTACAGTGCTGGGAACTCTGGATTGATGCTTTTTTCTTACTGATGTACTTATTTAAAAAATTCTAGATAATACTGAGGTTTATAGAACAAACAATTCATCATCATATGGTTAATAAGAGTAACTTACATCAGAAGAGTGAAGTTAATTATAACTTAAATCCCAACATATGCATGATGGATCAAAATACAAACTTGCTGTAACTGATTATTGCAAAATAGGGTGATGTGGGTTATTTTTAATTAATTATGCTTAACTTGCATTTTCTTTACTGTTGCATTCTAATAAAAACAGAGTTGTCACGTAGAGGGCACATCTGTTTATAACAGGTTTTATCTGAGTAGAAAGTAGAATAAATATTGCTAGAACTTCCTTTTTTTAACAAAGAAAGAGTCTAGCAGTTGGTTTGCTTTTTTCAAATATCACTGAAGACTAGTGAATGAAAATATATTGGATTTTATTTTAGGAGAATTTTAAAGTAAATTTCTCAGGTGAAGCACCAGCAAATGAACTCTGAAAAAAGTATCATAGAGATGTATTGTTTTTATTTTACATGTTGGAGTAAGCTCTCACTTGCATATTCCTCATGATTTCAGGAAACATAGCCAGGAAACAAACTGTTAGAAATACATCTTTGGGAGGATAATAGCCTGGAGATAGAGACAAAATGATCCATGGAATATTTTTAAATTTGGTCTGTGACAGTTGGGATACAGACATGGAAGGAATTCAGGCTCAAAAATGCCTTTAAACACAGGTCTGTCACGGGGGTGGTGCTGCACACAATGTAAGAGAATCTCAATTGAAGGTCTGGGATGACAGGGTGGTTATTGTCAGACAGTTGCTAGCATTTAAGTTTGAGCTGTTTAAGACATTTTGACTTTTCTCAGATAGAATTTATGACCTTTCAGATGAGGTGAATGTGAATTGCAGCCTATTATAATGCAAATGAAACATTTTAAAGGTGTCTGCAGCTCCCTCTAGTTAGTTGTTTTGTTTCCATTCACAAAAATCGCAGGAGTTACCATGGTCAGTGTGACCCACCTGAGACACAAAGGGAATGACAGTGATTTTCAGCAAAGGACAGTTAAATTTTTTAAGCTATTTTAACTTAGACTTTTACTTCTCTGTGGCTTTATCCTGCACTGCAATCTCAACTGCCGTAGTAATACTGGCAAGTCCTGTACATTTTAGTAGGCTTGGGAACTTTACTGCCTTTGTGTTTGCACCATTTCCTCAGCTGATACCAGTTAAGCCAAAACAAAACAAAACAAACAAAAAAACAAACAAACAAAAAACAAACAAAACAAAAAGCAAACCACCCTGTCTTCTGTTGGCTTAAGTTCACAAATGTATAACCAGAGGCTGTGCTGGCAAAGTGACAAGTAAGGCAAAGGTCTAACTTTTGCCATCTGATTAAACATAGGGGGTTTTCTCCAGAAGAATAGTATAACTTAAACCAGGTATATATAATTTTGTGAATGTTACTGAAAGATTGACCTGGGTGAAGAATTAGGTGGGGAAAAAGAAAAATACCAAGGTAAAGACTGAAGTAATATTTCTTGGTGAACTGAGTGATCTCTTAACTCAAGGAATTGAGATCTCTTTTGACATTCCAGCTTTGAACCCCACTGCTAAAATGGGACTACGAGAATGTCTTTTTTTTTTTTTTTTTTCTTTGTTTTGTTGGGGTTTCTTTGTTAGTTTGTGTTTTTTTTTTTTTGTTTGTTGGGTGCATTTTTTGGTTTGTTTTGGGTTGGGGTTTTTTTGTTTGTTTTCTTCTTTTAACTTGTGGGGAATTTATATCTGCATCCTGTAGATTACTTGGCTGGATAAACAAATTTAACATTCTATTTTTCTTTTTTTCTTTTTGTCTTTTAACAGGCAAAAAAATAATCAGTCTGAACATTCAGTCAGTCACAACTTACAAGACAATTTCTAATGTTATTGGATATTTAAAAGGAGCCGTATTTCCCGGTAAGTAGCTCATTAGCACTTTTATCAATTATTTGTTTCATGATGGCTGGAAGTCATAGCTGGGATCAGGATTCTGTTTTGACAGATAATGCACTAATACAGAAGAAGGCGAGAGCATTTGTTGCAGTCAGTTTGTGATTTGATTTATAATAAAACATAAGTGTTAAACAGAGAATGAGCTTAGGGAGATATTATAGGCAGATATATAGTAAGCATATTTTTACACAAAAAGCACAAGTAGAAAGTATCAGTGTTTTATACCAGGTAACTATGTTGATGATTTTCATTTTAGGGTGTTCTTATTGTATTACGTGAATTATTTTGCAAGCTGTCTGTTCATCTTTAGAAAAGGTTTTGATTTTTTTTTTCTAATGTTAGCATAATTTTGAGAGAAATAAATCTCTCAAGTTCAAGTCTAGAACATCTCTACAAAATTCAAGTATCTCACTGAAACTAAGGTGTAGGACAGCGTGATCTCTGGCTTAGTTACATTAGATTTTCAGTTGAGAATCCAATATCAAATGTGATTATAGTGTACAAAAATCTATGACTAAGCTCTTAATCACTCTTGCTGCAGCTTTGTTTTGTTACAATCATGCGTTATGCTAGTCTTACACAAGTCTATGAATTATAATTACTATTCTGTACATCCATGAATTAAACAAGATTCTTAGTGCAACTGTGGCATAAACCACAAATCTCATCCCTGCTTTGATGCTGTATGTAGATACTAAAATAATCAGGCCATCAAAGGAAAGAAGATAATTTTGAGCTTATTCTGTCTGCAAGTGAATTTGCCTAGAAGTTGAAGGATTTCTGCAGTGCAAATGAACCCTGTTGCTGGCTACTTACATAATGCAAAGGGTTGTAGACCCAGTCCAATTTCTAATGTACAGATGGCATCCTCATCAAAACATCATGACATTTGTCTTGATTAATGCTCTTTTATTAGGTTCAGAAGAAAGGTTGCAAATTTATCTAGAATCCCTTAGGAGGTTGGCTAGTCATTTCATGTTTAAGTGATGGAATAAAAGAGGTGGGGAGGATTTAAGCTTATTCCTGTTAGAGAAGTAATGACTTAGTGTTGTACGTGCTGAATGCTGTGCTTTTCACCAGAACACTAAAAAAAAAAAAACAAAACCAAAAAAAAAACAAAGCAATCAAACAAACAAACAAAAAATAGAAAGGGACTAGCACAGTTAATTTAATTTCAATAAAGAATTTAATTTCCTTCATGAATTTGAAGTTATGAGTCTACTATTACTAATGTGTTCTAAATAGCAGTCGTGGAATTTGAAAGGTAGGAACTTCCATATTTAGACATACAATGTACTGAATTGTGAAAAGAAGCAAGACAAATAAATGGCTTCAGTTTCTGTTTGATAATTTTTTTATCTTCTCCGTGCCTGAATCTTTCATCTTATTATTGCATTCTTAACAAGATGTTACCATAAAGGTATGTCAGTATCTGCTTAAATTTAAAAAGTAAAGGATATATAATGAAGTCAATAGCTCTCCCAGATGCCAACAGTTTATCCCATAAGTGTCTTGCTGAACAAGGGCCATAGCAACTGAATTTCAATATAGGCCGGAGTTAAGCAATTAATGCATAATGATAACATTTTGTACAGGATCAGTATTAAACCTTCATTTGTTTTTCTGCTCTTCCTGGTTGATACTGTAGCCATGCCTTTTCAATTGATTAGAGAACTTGCTGTTTGCTTGTCATTGATTCTCTGTCATTTCAATAGCGTTTTGCTAGTTTCATGCACCTGAAACAGTCACCTTTGTGTTCCCAGAAATGCAGAAAAAAAGCAAAATATGTATGTAGGACTTAAAGGCTGCAGAGTGTTGCCAAGGGTGGATTTTGAATTTTTGTTTGTTTATTTGATTGGTTTTTGCTTAAAGGTCTCCTAACACAAATACAAACACATCTATGTAATAGTGATCTAATTTTGACATTTGAGCATCCAAAATGCAGCCAAGATATTAAAAGCAGAGGAAATGTGATAGTTGGTAGCCTTTTAAACCCTGAAAAACTTAACACTGATTTTGTAGCTCTGTTGGACATGGTTGAAGATGAGAAGACAGTATAAAGTCACTCTTTTTTAATGATAAATCTCATCACTCATCACTACCCTTAATGCTATCCAATCTTGTCACATTCACAAGTATCTGGTGAATATTTTTTCTCATTCTCTGGTCCTTTCTTTCTCTTTTATTACCTTGTGATCTCTTTCTGCACATGCTTCCGCAAATGATTATGAGAAAGGACAGATGCTGTCTCTATAAGCATGACCATTCTTTCTCTTGTGCTTTTCCTGTAGTCATTTGCTTCAGGGTATTGCCTCTATTCAAAAGGGAGAAATGTGCAAAGATAAAGAATTTCAAAGGAGGCACCAGCTGTTATTTTTTACCCCTGTTCATTCAGTTTGCATCTCCTACAATAAACTGCTGCTTGTAGCTTTTTTCTCCATCAAAATGCCCTGTACTATTTTACATAAAGTCTCTTTCCACTCCCTTTCACATATGCTATTCACAAACTGAACAGAGATTAAAATACAGGGCAAGCATTGATACTGTCTGCTCACCCTACGTTGGTGGCACTTCCTCTGGCAACCTAAGAAGCCTGTAAGGCTTTCTGTTCCCAATTTCTAACGTTAAGTTGAAGAACCTATGATGTTTCACTATCTGTGCAACCTATAATTAAACATCTCATGATGTACCACACAGGTTGCAAAATTCTATGCTATAGATTGCATTTTGTTGCATTAAATTCCATTATCTGAAGGGGGCCTATAAGGATGCTGGGGAGGAGCTCTTCATTGGGGACTGTAGTGATAGGACAAGGGGTAATGAGTTAAAACTTAAACAGAGGAAGTTTAGATTGGATATAAGAAAGAAGTTCTCTAGGGTGGAGAGGCGCTGGAATGGGTTGCCCAAGGAAGTTGTGAATGCTCCATCCCTGGTGGTGTTCAAGGCCAGGTTGGACAGAGTGACATGGTGACATGGTTTAGTGTGAGGTGTCCCTGCCCATGTCGGTGGGTTGGAAATAGATGATCTTAAGGTCCTTTCCAACCCTAACTATTCGAAGATTCTATGTACACTTAGATTTATATTTTGCATTTCTGCTTTTAGAAAGAAATTTTCATTTACATGCCTATTCACCCCCCAAGCAGTTAAGGGAAGATGCCATTTTATAGGTACATAACAGATACCCTGTTTATAAAGCATTTTTAATTCCTAATAAAACAACATTTCCATGAATTTTGTTAAAAAAAAAAAAAAACTGGTAGAAGTTCAGTTTGGCAGAGAATGGTCTAATAATCAAAATGTTTGTAAGTGTTCAGTTAGCATTCTTTCTAGGCAGCAGTCACTGCAAAAAACACTGAGGAGAAGATATTTAATTTTGTAAGCAAATATAAAACACAGGCATTTCCCACCTATGTGTTTCTGCATTCCAGTGTGCTGACAACAGTGAAGAATGAATCCCCTTGGATAAAGAAAGAAAACTAAAACTTTTTGCATTTTTGGAACCCAAATGACGCTTGGAGATTCTTGTGGGTCTGGCATCACTTGATAACTATTCTTCTGTTCTTTATCAGTGTCCTGAAATATGAAAAGAACTCCCTTAGAAGTCTAGGTCTGGATCAGAAAGAGACTTTAGTAAATACTAGAACACAACCAGGAAGCAGTCCTTCAAAGAGGCTTCAGTTTTGAATTCCTCTCACACAGAAGATCCAATATTTTAATAAGTCATTCAGTATAACTCTGCTTTGAATTCTTGACACGCCTTAGTCACACTAGTTATTCATGTTTCATACCACATCATCCTTTTGGAATAAAATGAGGTTCTTTACATTTGTGACTTAGTATTTGGATTATATATTATGCCTTGAGAGATGAAGTTTTCATTTAATTTCTCTGAAAAAAAAAAAAAAATGTGAGTTCATTTTCTGGATAACCATAGGCATGTTCTTTATTTCAGGTTGAAACTTCTTGCTTTTCTTTTTATAAAATAGTTACTTCCAGTATCATCAAAGTTGCTAGGTCTGACTTATCGTTTCTGTTTCATTCATTATATCTATTCCTCTGTCATGTCTCCTCTCTAAACCTGCAGTCCAGGTCTTTTCAGTGTCTCCTTACATGGAAGTCTAAGTCCTGATATATAACCCTTCTGGTTACCAGCTTCTCAACTGCTGTTTCTGCAATGTCTTTTTTGAGATAGGGTGGTGAGCACTGAACACTGTCTTCCAGGTGAGGGAGTACTAATACTTTGTGTATATTCTCTATGTTTCTCATTGTACTACCACACCTTTTCTTTTCTTTTTTAAATGCTAATATGTATTGAAGATAGAGTTTCCTGCGTATTCATTTGTGATTTTTTTGTAATGCTCTAATTTGAGTTTGGGACTTTCTTAGATTATCAATATGAGGAAGTCCTGACTGTAAAAATGGTATATATCAGATTTATAAGAAGGGAGAATAATAAGCAACAATGAGAGCAAGGACCAAGGGTTTAAATTAGGGAAATTACTAGTATATTTTTAACTAGTATTCACAGTTTTCTCTATTTATAGTGTATGATTGTCTTGCACATGATCATATAATTTTTTGTTGACAGCATTCTGTTGTATTAATGACATTACAGACTAATACAGCTAATCTTTTAGGCTTTCTAAAAATCCTTTTAATGCTAATATCCAGAAGAAATAAGATTCTCTGTCTGTCCCTTTTTTCACATTTCAGATAGATACGTCATCATTGGTAGTCATCACAACAGTTTGAGTACTTACACTGGACAAGAATGGGCCAGTAGCACTGCTATCATCACAGCATTTGTACAAGCCTTGACACTGAAGGTTAAGAAAGGCTGGAGACCTGACCGGACCATTGTTTTCTGCTCATGGGGAGGAACGTTATTTGGGAACATTGGTTCATATGAATGGGCAGAGGTAAAGTACCTTTAGAAAGATTCATTGCAATAATGTTTAATTTTGTTGAAAGCATAAAAACATGATGAAATTGCCGCATAGAAATTATGGTTCATTAACTGGTATGTGATGTCTGTCTCTGTACCTTCATGAACTCCACAGCAAATGCAGTGAAAAAAAATGTAGAGGCAGTTCCTGTGGAATGGGGTGTGCAATAATGAGACTGCAAGTTCCTATAGCTGTCGATGTTGCTTTTACAGCCTTTGGGAACTGTTCCCCTCCCTAATTCACCAGAGGACTGTAAAAAAGGGCATTGCCAAAGTTTGGAGGAAAGGGAGGGGAAACCTCAGAAAAAGACCTAGGCCCAGGAATAGTTTAGAGGGCTTTTTCTACTTCTTGGGGGTTCAACAGTTACTAACTTTTAATTGATAGGCTTATCAATTAAAAGTGTGGGGGTAGATAATGATATTGTGGGGAGAATTGAATCAAGACTGCACTGAAAGAAGACAACTGTACTATGGTTTTATGTTAATCGCATACGCATAATGTGATTATAAGTTAATCACACAAGTATCTCCATGGCGTGTGCTAATTCACTTTCCAATTATTTGTGCTAAGGAGTTAGATACAATCTGGCACAGACAATTCCTTGAGCTCTTTCTTTGAGCAGAATAGAAACCAGTTTACTGAAAGAAAATCAGTGTTGCTGATCATACAGTGGACATAAGTTAGTAAATTAAAGGAATAGCTCTCAGAGAGGTTCATTGCTGCTGAATTAAAACAGTAGGTAAAATGAAGAGTTAATTGCTTTTTAGCATGCGTGAGAAGCAGCTAGCTCTCATTGAAGATTCATACTTTCAACATGATTATTCTTCAAAAACAAGAGGGGTGAAAAAATCAAGTTGAAAAAATCCAGGCTGGAAGCAAAATTTGTTTAGTTCCACTTCAAGTCAGCTTTACATCAGATGTAATTGTGTTACACCCCTTCTGTTCAATATAAAGAGATGCTTCATGCAAGGAGTAACTCATTACTGAGAAGGCAAAGAGGATCTTTTTAAAAAAGAGACTGAAACAATTTGTAAATGCTATTTTTGTAGTCTAAAGAAATACTAAAATGAAAACACTGGGGAAGTTATGCAGTTCAGATATGAATTTGGTCTCTAAAACTCTGAGTACATTTAACTGTTGGTAATAATTACTTTTGAAGTTTGTCTTCTGTCTGGCAGAAGTTTAAAAGGCCATCATGTTGTTTCACACTATGTAATGTTTTCAGTTTTGGCCTTACACATGTAGTCATTTTTAATTCCTCCCAGGCCTATTTGCATTCTGTTAGGATGATGTGTGAAATGGAATCCTGACTTACGCTATATAGAGAAATAACATTAATATGTCCTTTGAAGTCCTTAACAGTGTATTGTAAGAAGTAGTAGTTAAGTAATACATAGGCAGTAACAGAGTACAAAAGTGTAGTGTTAAGTTTTTCGCTAAAAGGAGCTGAAAGAACAAAACAAGTCTGAATTATAATGATGCATATTAATAACCATTGCTCTGCTTTTGTTGTAGGATCTTAAGAGAGTTCTTCAAAGAAATGTTGTTGCTTACGTTAGCCTCCATAATCCAGTCACAGGCAACTCAACTTTACATCCTGTTGCATCTCCTTCTCTTCAGCAACTGGCAGCAGAGGTTAGAAATAAAATATTGTCTTTCACATGTTGCTTATTAGATTACATGGTTAACCCCCTTAATGCCAATTGAGTATAGATAACTGTAGGAGTTTGTTCTTGTTAAGCATTTTAAACTCACAAATAGATATGAACTATTTTTACTTAGTCAGGATATTGAATTTTATTTAAAAAATTACAGGGTACATTAAGAGTTTGGAAAGGATAACTTATTTCAACAGCTCAACCAAGTCTCTACATACTTGCATGTCCTACAACTTTTCCACCTTTTTTCAGCTTTAAAGTAACATTTCTTATTCTTCAGCACAAGGCACATGTTTACCTTCCTATCTGATCTTTCCATTCTGTTTGTCAATTTGCATTTAAACTTGTATATATACCAGACGTAAAATGATGCACAGAGAGAGTATTACTCTTACTATACTAAATACTTTCTAAATTATGTGAGGTTCAGTGCTCAGCTAAGCCTTAGCCTAGTCTACAGTTAGAAAATTCTGTAATTAGTTAGGCTAGTCTAAACTAATTTAAACTAATTACCTTATTGTGGTTTCTGAGGTTGCTGAATAATATTTAAAATAAATTGAAAATAAAGTACATACTAAATGATAACAATTTAAAGTGTGTGCATAAAATGGATTTCAATTTTATTTTCATAAAGTATGCTTTATAGATATTTTTTGCATAGATTTTCCAAACTGATACTCATTAGGTTTTCTTATGTTTCTTTGACTTACCTCTTAAGCATTCAGTACTAAACACTGCTTAAAGTAGACTCTTGAATCAAATGGAGTTTAAGATTGATCTTGCTTGGCAGTTGTTGTCCAAATAAGTTAGTAAAATGGTATCAGTCAAATTGCTTCTAAGCAATGTTTTAACCACTTCTGTCCAGTGATTATGTGGCAGTTTCGTCTTGGAAAGGATCTGGAAAGTAGTTTATTCTATAAGTATTGTGGCAAATGCAATGCAAAATCATTTATTTTCAGAGTTTAATTTGTGGAAAATTAAATATAGTGTTTCAGATATGTGAGTTTACAGGTGCTATGGGTATATCAATTTAAATTTTGTTATTAGTTCCTGTATTTCAAAAAAAATACTATTCTGATAGGTTGCTATCCTTTTCCTAACCTATTAGTATTTGCAGTCCTTTATTTATGAAAAAAGGTATTTGCCATTTAAAGGAATAAATTTATTACATTACGTCCTTGAGGTTTTTTTTTTTTTTTTTTTTTTCATTTTGTTTCTTTGACTTCACAGTATGATCCATGGCAGTGATCTGAAAACTGTAAGCTATCTGGAGCTGTGCAGCAAACACTTCCATAATTATCTATTTATCACTTTCTTAAGATTTGATTCTTTTATTCTAATTGGCACCACATTTGTACAAGTATTGAAGTCAGGCCCTCTATTTTGGAAAGAAAGCAAAGGAAATCTCTTTTTCACTTCTGCTTTATTTAGGTGTTCCATTTGAGTGTGATGTTATAATATTTTGTAATTCTTGTTGTGATAGCAAATGCATGTTCTCCAGTAGTATAAATACAGCATCTCTTATATGTCTTGCCTTGCGTCAGTTAATTAGTTTACGGTCAGTAAAACATGACTGGAACTCCATCTTTTTTTTTCTTCGGTAAACACTCTCCATTTCTTCTCTGATTCTTTAATGGCTTAAGGCTTTGTTGTTGAGATTGAATCCAGTGTTTACTGTTTGAAGCCCCATCTAAAAAGGACAAAGTGCATGTGAGATAATCTGTATAGTTTGTTGGGGGTTTTGTAGGATAATATTATTTGTAATTAATGCAACAGTCATGCAGTTTGTGACAATAAAAATATTTGAAGGAATTACTGCTTCCGAATGCTGGCTAGACTTCTGAATACATCTGAATTGACAGTGATGGAACAGCCAAGCACAGATCTTTTCCCAATTTGCCACGTGTCTAGGAGATTTTCTCTGGAAGACAGATCTACTTATAAAGAATATTGATTCTACTTCCAGCACCTGACAAGAAAACAGTGTAATTACAGATTACCTCAAAATTATTATCAAGGTTAAGATGTCACTTTCTGGAGCTCATCTCATCTTGAAGAAAATGTGAGTCCATTCGCATGAGACTCTTGTTAACAGATGCAGGTAGCAAAGAAGTGCTTAAAAAGTCTAGTGAGACACAAGGATCATTTGAATTTGTAAAAATAATTCTTTAAAATGATGTTTGCTAAAATAAAGAAAGAAGGTGAAATGAGAATTTCTTATAAGTAAAAAATGAAAAGAGAAAATAACCAGTCTTTTTTAGTCAGACAGAAACTTTCCATAATTTATGGATACATGGAAGATACTGCACTGTACCTTTGGATTCAGTGGTAAAAGTCAGACACCCATTTTTAGATCATGATAAAAAGACCAGCTTGAATTATTTTTTTCCAGTGTTGTAACACTCTTGAGGAAGGGGATACTAAGATCTGCTCACTATTTTGCACCAAGGACAGAGTTGGGTTCAATGCTTATTGTTGTGCTAAAATTTTGGGCGCTTCTCACTAAGCCAGAGGAAGAATGTTCTTTTACTAGGGACAATTAATACTTGATACAAAAGCCGGCAAAGGTTAAGTGTCAGTATTCTAGGGAAAACAAAAACTGTAGTTTGTCCTCTGAAAGAAAAGTAAAAATCGCAGTAAATGTGTAGCACTCCATGGATGCTGCAAGGACCATCGCTTAAGGAGAAATGTGGAGAAATTGCAAACTGAGATAGGCAGATGCACGCAGTGGTATTTACTTTATGTGCTATTAATACGCAGCTTTTCTAAAATAAAATTTTGAGCAGTCACTAACCACTGCAGCTTCCAAAACACTTTATTTCCTTAATTTCTGGAAACTGTGAGGAAACTAGGGAAGAATTTTTAACTGAAACGTAGTTTGTGTTAATATTCTAGACCTGTAAATAAAAAAAAATCACAAACCTAATAATCTCTCTACTACATGAGATCTGGTGGTCAGTTAAAGAATAGGATAACTGCTTGGCTAATTAACAAAACATGACTTAGAGATATTTTATGTAAATAGATTGCATCTTTATTTTAGTTGCAGGTTTCTAAAGCAAGCTACATAAGCCATATTCAAATAATCATTTTATGTGCCTATGAGTAGAATTCAGTGGGTTCTGGTTGAAACATCAAATTACATGAAAAACCTAATTTAAATATTTGGATTAATTAAGCAAAGAGGAATTCAGACAATTCTGAGACCTTGACATTTAATTCAAATCTTTTTTTATATATCTGTGCTAATTAGTGTCCAAATTGATAAGAAGGAAATAATGCCAAATTATATTTTTACCTACTGTTGTTTTCTAAGGAAAATGATTGTTAATTTTCTTGCTCAGTTAATGAGTCACCATTTGTTGGCAGTGTCATCGGTAAATTGGGTTTGTTTGTTTGCTGGCATTCATTCTCTGTAAATAAGGCCATTAATGAATTTTTCTATAATTAACATTTCACAAGTAAAAAAGTTACTATGAAATATAAATTCATTGCTGTTTTCTTTTAACTAATTGTATGACCGCTACTGATCAGACTCCAGGTCTGCTGTTGTTGCTAACCCAAGAAAACTTACTGCTCCTGTCTCCTATGGAAAAAGGCATTTAAAGCTATCAAATAGTGAGTGTTAAAAGTAACTGTACCAAGTATTCTTCCATCCTATTTAACGTTATTTATTTCTATTAATGGAATAAAAGGCATAAAACATCTTTACATTTAAAGGTGGTATTATTAACAGAGAACTACTTTTTGAAGTAGAATTGAAGAGAAACTTCTTTATATATGCTTGTTACTATGATTTCTTGATTTAAAAATAATAATCTTACATTAATGTCAGCATTGGTTCTTTTCTTCCAATTTACGTGTGTTTCTCATTTATTTTGTTTTACCTTCAGTGTTTAAGAATGGATCTACAAGCCTCATATATCAGTAGGATGTAAAGAAGAAAAGAACATTAAAATACTGAGTTGTTTGTTGCATGCTGTGTAACAGAAGATTATAGCTTTCCCATGAATTTTCAGGCTTACCTATTACTTCCTTTAGTGTTGTAATGGATTGGTGATGTTAGTTTTTATATTTGTGTTGAAAATAAAACGCTTCTTGAGAATCAGAAATCTATGCTGTGAACACTTGTCTCAGGAATTCGTAACTATGTTAAAAGGGTGCTGTTAATATAGACAATAATTCATTAAGATGCTGCTTCTCCAGTGTGAAAAGCAAAGTTTCACTTAATGATGAACTTGGTTTTCAGCTTACACCAGGTCCTTTCCATCTGCTAACAATGCACTTATTTGGACAAAACATTGCTTTGTCCACTGTTGCATACTTTTTCACTCTTCCTCCAAATTAAGCAATTTTAATAGATAAATGCCAATCTAGACAGTGGTTATTTGTTTAAACCTACTCATACATTTTGATGTTATGAAAATACTCTTGCTTTAACCAAAGGGAAAAAAAGCTAGTTAGCAAGGAGGAATGCAAATGGACTAGTTTTATGCTATGAATATTACTGAATATCTGCTGAAAGTCCTCTGTTTCTAGTAAATCAAGCTTTCTGCTTCCAGGTCCATCCCTATCATTAAGAAATTAAAATTTTTAGTTTTTCTGCTAAAAGCATACATGATGTGTATTTTCAGGGGGTTTTGTTGTTTTTTTGAAATGTAAATTTCAACTTTGATAGCCATTGCAGATTAAATCGAAGAAATCTGGACATTTTCCTATCTTTAAATGTGGTGCTGAAGTAAGGGAGTTTTAAGTAATTCTTTACCTGCTGTAGAATGGATTTTGGTTCTAGGCTTCTATTGTCCAGTCAAATTAAAACTGTCTAATGTAGTAAGCTGTACTATGTAATAGACTTTTTTTTTTCCTTCCAGAGACTTTATCCATACAGTATTAGAAAAATTGAGTTCAATTCTAAATATTGCTTTGTTTAATTTCACCTTACTGCCCCTAGTTATTTCCCTTCAGAACTGACTTTTTTCATGTTAATAGAAAGACATTTTCTTAGTGATAGAAAAACTTTCATACTATATGGAGAGATCAAAAAAAAACTTCTAGTTCTTATGAAAGATGATAGATTGACTGGTTTAGATATTTTAAATTTTCTACGTAAACACAGATCATTGAAAAGTTTCTCTCACTTTTTTTTTCCTAGTCATTATTAACTATATTGTTGAATGAAAATTACTTAATAGCTATAAGCTATGCAACACAAACAGCACATGGGAAAGAAATGCATGTGCAAAAATGAAATGTATGGTAAAATAACTAAAAAAACAAAAAAAAAAACCCAACAACAACAAAAAAACACCACCAAAGTATCTTTAAATGAGAATCTGTAAGACATTAGTATAAAATGAAATGAGACTTAAGATTATGTTATGTCATTTGGCTCATATAATAAAAATGTGAAATATTTTAAGTAATGTGATAGTTAACCTGGCTGAAAGTATTGGATACCTTTTTGTGGTAGTAAGATACACACCCTTTCTAAGTGTGCTAACCTCATATTCTGAGAAGGAGAAGATTTAAACTGCTTTTTATCACACCATTGCTTGCTCTGTCTGAGTATGTCTTCTGGCTGTGATTATTCATGTGAGTTTAAATGATTTACCAGTATTTTCTGTTGTAAAATTGTTTGCTATTTCATGTGGTCCTAAACAGGTCACATGTTGAGAAGTCAGAGGACTGAGCAGAACACTAGATGTGTAGAAATACAGGAAGGTGGGGTTTTTTTGTTGTTCTTAAGCTATTTCTTCCAGAAAGAGTAAAATTATATCTGTAGAATATGAAGACAGTAACTGCCTTGGAAAAGCCTTAACCTGAGTCCCACTGGGAAATGGGTGTAGTAAACCGCATGTCATTCTGCTCATACTAATGGATTTTGATGTTGGAAGCTCTTTTCTACCATGCACCCTTGCCATGCATGCATAGAAAAGTCTCGTGTGTTTTAGTGCAGATTCACCTGCATATCCTGAAGTTGTCATCACACATGCTCAGCAAATTTGTTGCAATGCATGCATCAGTTTAGTGGCCATGACTTTCTGAACTCATAATTAGCTGGCTTTGTTTAGTCCTTTATCATTCACTTCTATATTAGATGGAAATATAGTCAAAATAAACTTAAGTAGCAAAGTTGTAATTTGAATGGTTTAGAATTTAACTTTGTAAATTTGTCATGCAAAGTGTCCTTTTAATTTCAGTGTTGGTGCAGTTAGGTTTCCTTTACATGAAAACATAAACCAGATTCTTTTAAAGCTATTAATTGAATTTATGTGCCTATTCCATAGGCATAACTATATAATGAATTCCTATATTTGGGAACAAACAAACAAAGTAACCCACCTGACCACTTCAGTGAAAATCATCCAAAGGAGAGAAGAATATTAGAAAATTCTTGTTTAGGCATCTTTCTTGACAAGAACTTAGTAAAAGCCTTTGATGAATTCTTCAGATTCAAAAGTTTGTGATGGCTAAACTATGCATAAACATGCAAAATAAAATGAGAATAGCATATACTGATTTGGAGTTGTGGAAGAAGTGGGGAAAAACATCTCGTATGCATTTAAAGCTGTCATAACTTGAATAATCACAAACATTAACTGAAATTATTGTAGAGAACCCCTGTTCATTCATTTTTCATGACCTGTTCATCTGTTCACTTCGCCACCAGAAGATTGTAGTGGTGGCATCTTGTTCTGTGTGAAAAACTACAAAATAAGGGTAGAATGGATGTCATCAGGACACTTCATAAACTGGAAGTTTGAATTACCACGAAATTTCAAAAGTAATTTCAAGCTGATCAAATACGTGTAAACAAAAAATCTCTGTATTTTCTGAATTATTCATGAGGTTTTAATCAGTAAAGTAGTTGAGATGCCCTTTATTTAATGAGTCAAAGAATCATAATTCCCACAGTATTACTACTCCTGTCTTCACACAGAGTGTGACGTCACTGAATATACCAGGGAAAACATTTACAGCTCATAATCTGTGATGTCAGGAAAAGAAAAAATGCAGGAAATGATTTTCCTGAAGTTTCTGCAAATAGCTTTTTTAGCAGGTAAAAGGTCATACAGTTCAAATCTTTGTCTCTTTAGAGAGCCTTGAAGGTGATTTCAAAACCAGTTTTGTAGCCATCTATTTTAAGACTTTAACGTTTAGGCTCTTTTTCAAGAAGAGCCTTCTAAAATTTAGGAGAGATGCTAACTTCTGAACTTCCTATCATGTATAGATCCCTGATTAGATATGTTATTGTATAATTAATTGAAACCTGTCTTGTATGGTGTACATCATTCTTTGCATTTTGTTTGCTGTATTTGGTCTGATTGTTAAGCTTTGTGTAATGATTAGATTTTTATTTAAAGCAAGTAGCAACAATTATTTTCAGTTTTCACGCGAAATATTTAATTCAAACACCACAAAAGGATCATAAAACTTATTTCAAAATATCTTCAAACAAGCTTGTAAAACAGTTGTTTACAAGGCTAAGATGGAACTGAATGTTCAGAATTGAGGGTGCTTTGGAACCAATTATATTTCAGTGGATACTTCTTTGGGGCTCTGGGGAATTGGAGAGGAAAAAAATCGCATAAAATCTTTTCCTCCCTTTAAGTTAATGTATCATTGTTGTAAATGAAACACAGAAATGTAGTTTGGTTTATTGGGGTTTGTTTGGCTTATTTCTATAAAGGAAATTAAAATTTTATTTTAGATATTCTATACATACAGTGTGATTAGGTACAGTGTACATACTAATGACTGTGTAAAGCGCCTTTGATGGTACAAAACCAAAAGGACTTCAAGCAATAACATGATCCAGTTCCTCATCCTGCTGCAAAAATAAGTCTCTCTGATGTGTTTTAGCTTCCAGTCTACAAGATTGTACAACTTTCTTAGATAAACTCTTCTTGTATTCTATCACAGTACCATTTGGAAATTATTTTTCATCTACTGAAGTCATCACAGTTAAAGATTAATCTTTCTTCCACTGGTGATCTTTATTCTTACTTGCAACAAATTTGTTGCATATTGGAACAAAAGTTATTATTATGCACAAAAGAAAATTACATACTTTAAACACTGAATATCAGCTTCAGAAAATTGACACATCTGCCTTAAATTTAGTATGAAATTCAGTGTTTAGAATTAGAATCATAGAATCGTTAGGGTTGGAAAGGACCATAAGATCATCTAGTTCCAACACCCCTGCCATAAGGAGGGACACTTCACACTAAAAGTAATTGGTATGTCTCAGACTAGCAAGTGAAATCTGTTAAACCCTTACCAATTGAGGTGCAAGAGGCAGAATGATATCCTGGCTGGTTATCCAGTGAGGATAATGCATCTTCAGAGTAAAGGGTATTTGGAATATACCTTTGTAAACCAAATCAGCTAACTAGTGAGTGAGCCTGTAACCAAAGACATTTTAATAAACTAAGCTAACTTAATCTGAGAACAGCATGTCTCTTCCAAATGCCTTCTTTCTTTATCTGAATTTCTTTTATAACGCATTTTTCATAATTCTCATTTGTGTGTAAATCTCCATTTTCCTTTTGAGTCTCCTTAGATCTTTTAAAAAATGTTAGTCCCTAGATGTTAGTTTTACAGTGCTGTGACATATTTCACTTTTTCTGCAAAATGGCTTTGTGTTTGCATTTGTGGATTTTCCAATCTCACTGTTCTGATAATAGAGAAAATATTAAGAATGGAATTCTAGTTTCACTTATATTGCTATAAAATGAAATGTAACCCTAGTGATTTAAGTATGTTTTTCCTGATTTATACACCAGTACAGACAGAAAAGAACTGGGTCTTGACTTCTAATTTATTTCCCTGCAAGAATGATGGAATTTTCTCCTTCAGCAGTAAAAATTATGGCTTGTATTCTCCATGGAAAGAGCATTATGTTTGTGGTGACAGAGCTACTGAAGGCATCAAAACTTGGATAGACAGGTGACACTACTTATCTTGTGAATGATGAAAAAAATCAATTTGTTTCATAGAATAATGGAATGGTGAAGTTTGGAAGGGATCTTAAAAATCATCTAGTTCCAACGCCCCTGCCAAGGCCAGGGACACCATCCACTAGACCAAGCCCCTCTAACCTGGCCTTGAACACTTCCACTGATGGGGCAGCCACAGTGTGTTCCAGTATCTCACCATCCTCACAGTAAAGAATTTTTTCCTAATACCTAATCAAAATCTCCCCTTTTTCACCT
>JBCJKH010032117.1:14259-30455 GCA_039877255.1 Loriculus beryllinus
GGGAACACATGTACACTTTGGTGACTTTAAATGTGCTTTTTGTTCTTGTGTGTTTACATACACAAAATTTTTGCCTCTTCTGAAAAAGATAGCAAATGCAGTGAGGGGGAGAATCGCTACTTGTGCCTTTTATACAAAGCTGTCCAAGCTAATAACGTGTGTCTCCTCTCTTTCAGTGCTTGAATATGCTTGCAGATAAATGGATAAAAACCTTGCTGATTTTATGGCATGTGGCATACAATGCTTAAGTTAATTTTCTGAGGAAGAATGTGCATTTTTTCTTTTTCAGTAGGATAATCAAAGGAACGGCATCATGAAGTCGCTGCATGAATAATTCTGCTTTTCTGCAGCTGAATGAGAAAGGAGTAAATAATTTGTACCTTCCCTGAATGGTTATTTTCCGTGGGCTAAATTTATATAACACCAATAGCTAAGCATATTCATGGTGCTACCTTTTCTTTCATTAAGTCTTAAGCTTATGTGGTGACATGGAGTTGTGGCTTAATTAGATAGATGAATAATATCAGAAATATTGTCAATTATCAATGTGATCTTCATTTTTCTTTAAACCCCAACTGGGAATCCAGTTCCCAACGACATCAGCAGTTGCCGTGGTGAACTTTCATAAGCTAGTCTTTAATCTTTCATTAAATCACAGGCTAGGAAAGCAGACATGAGGACTGAGATAAAAAACCAAAAAACAAAAAACATGCATTTGCAGCACTGATGTCTTCTCTGGAAAAAAAAAAAAAAAAAATAGAAGCAGGCATGCCTCTGTGTTTGGAAAAAAAATAATTTGCTGCGCTAGTGAGCACACTCTTTCAGCCATGTATATGGTTTAAACTTCACCATGAAAGAAGAATCTGCAGAATGGAAACAGAGGTGAGATGTGTGGGACTTGAGAGAGGCCAAAATCAAATATGATGCTAGTGCCTGAATATGATGAATGACTTGGCTGTGCTATGTTGCAGTGTTTGAGAATGGAAGTAGGGGTGGCATGTTTAGTGAATCTTCTTCTAGCTACATTGGGCTTTAGCTGGCTATTTTTCAGAGCAAAGGCTGAGATTTTAAAAATCTGGAAAAAAGAAGTCTCCATGTGTACTATCAGCACAGAGATATTGTTTGAATTCCCACCTGGGATGACGCATGTGGAGAAGGGAAATGGACCAATGGCAGAATACTTTGTGGCTCATGTGAAGCAGGTCGGAATAGGAGGGTCTTTTAAGGAACACCACTGAGATGGGAGGGCAAATGGAAACCTGGTTATGACTGCCAAGCTCCCAGGCATTTGATGCACTGAGCTGAGATTGCTGTCCCTATTAAGGAACATACAGGTGCCATTTAAAGCTTTCTTTGTGGAACGACACCCCTAAATAGTAGTTTGGGTCCATATGTAACTCTCATTCGGTGCTATTTTATCTAATAAGAGAAAATTCTTCTTCCCTACAAAACTTAACATACTTATATCATTACAGCACTGTGGTTCTAAGAGCACTGTCACTGTAGCTGTTACTGGCACACGTCTTCTCAGCAATTCGTTTCTGCTCAGGTCCACCAATGCAAAAGCTCTGTCTCCTGTTTTTGTCCTAAATTAGTCCTGGCCCCGACTGGGACCAGATGTTGAGCCCCCAGTGCTTCCCTGTGTTTGTTCACTCTGTGGTGTGGATACTTTCTGGGAAAAAGGAGTACAATTGTAATTTCATATTTGCTTTCCTAGACTAGAAATGGGAGAGCCATAATTTTACACTTTGGAAATGGAAAAGCTATTAAAGAGGCAATAGGGAACAGAGCTACAGCTGCTTTGTTTTATTTTGCAAGTATATTAATTGAAAAACTGAGAAAACAGAAAAGCAGAATCTGGACGATCTAGGGTTTCTTTTTTACAGATTTTAAAGTTGGGATTGATTTCCTTTAAAGTTATGAAGTCTTGCTCACAAAGCTTTTATGCTTTCCCTGAGGCTTCTCCTTTCTGGAAAGGTTTTTGACAATTTTAACTTAGTCAAAAGTAGTGCTCTAAGCTGTAATTTATGTTGCCAAGCTTTATTTCCCAAGGCTCTGCCTTCTCACATGTAGAAGCTGGTGAAACTGCAGAGTAGAATTATCTTTGCCCAGTTTGCAAAAAGAGAAGCTGTCCCTTAGAGCACTCTGTCCTGTTTTTCTACCAGCACTGAGTTTACACTTATGTCCTAGAAAAATGCCATTTGCACGGATGACAGACTGTCACAGGGCTGCGACATAGGTTATTGCTGTGAGATGGGAGCTTTTTGGCGTTCTTCTGAGTCAGTGGCACCATCTGTCCCTCTTCTTGAGGTAAGGCCGGATGGACTGAGTGGAGCCCTGGCACGCCATTTGGCTTTTTATTTGGCATTCCTGAGCTTGCATCAGTCAAGGGCTGATGGGGAGATTGGTTTAGGATAACTTGTTTTGTTCCATGTTCTGCAGTGAACCCCAGGCATAATCTGCTTTGATTCACATATTATATTGCAGGAGACATGTTTTGCTGCAAAGCAGACAGTTTCGAAGTTACTGGTTTTGCTATTAGTGCATCATATTGTGCTAGGTGGTGCTTGCTTTGCATGCCTTGTTCAGAAGCTTGAATTTCTTTTGAACATGTGCTAGAAACTAAAAAGGAGATTCAGTCAGGATTCACATAGACCACAATTCTGATCACCCAAATAGTGTCAGCCTGGTTTCCTTCTCTGCTTTTACTGAGAAGGCAGATGTGTTCCTGTCCTTTCTCTCTTGGGTTTGATCCTGTCAACATGGAGTGAAATTCACAGAGCCTTGGATTCATTAAGCTCAAACTGATCAAAAAAGCCCAACTCTTAAACTGAATCAGTTTTAGGCAAGAAAAAGCATGGCAGTACACTGGTAAAGATAAAGGGGTTAGGTTCCTCACAGCACTGGGTGTGGGATGACATGGTGAGTGTTGGTCTTGCAGTGGAGCCATAGTGTTAGAGAACAGGACTCTCCCAAGGATGAAAGTTTACTAGATGAGTGCTCTGCGAGGATCACTGCAACACCATATAAAATAAAACCTGTGAGAATTTGAAGTTATTGCTGTTAGTGAACTTTCAGCCAAGTAGTATAAACGAAGCATGGCTGTGGAAGACAGAACAAGTGGAGAGACATGCATTTCGGCATAGGCATAACAGTGAAATGCAGATAGGGAAAGGGGGTTCTCCAGAAATGATGTTCAGTGAAAAGAGAGCAGGGGATAATGGCTGAAGTCTTCGGGATGGTCAGAAGTGACCTACAGCATTGAAACCTGGGGAGGATAGTTTGCACAGAATAGGAAGAGTGTGGAGGAGACAGAGGAAATGTGTAATGCAGCAACTGAGGGCATCCTGTTTCTTAAGCATTAGCACTAAAATAAGAGATGGGATGAACAGCGAGTTATATTACAGTGAAAGGTGCTGTAATGTGCTTGTATGCTGAAGAAAAGGAGAAGGAGGTTTGAAAATAGGAGCTGTCATAAAATGTCTTTGGGTGTACAGTTAGGGAAGTTGGTGCTGAAAAGTCAAAATTCTGGGTTGTTTCCCAGGTAACAGGTGGGTGTGTTGGGGGCAGGTGAGATCCAGGCTGTGGAGTAGGACTTGGGGAAGAGATTCATGTTTGTGTGCCATTAGTTTTGCCCTCGTCTTCTGAGTCCTGAAATAGGTCTCATTTACCTTAGTGTTACATAACAGTGAGTCAAACCCAGCTTTTCAACATCTTTAATTAGTATTAACAATCACATTTCTAGTTAACACATTTGAAGTAATAGAAAAGGCATTGCAGAAAAAGCTCAAAGGTTACCTGCAGTGTGCATGCAGGTGCCTTTCACAAAAAAAAAAAAAAAAAAAAAAAATATCCAAATCTCTTTTCCATTCTTTTGAGCTAGACAAGATGCTCCAGTGCAGGAGGTCCAAACTTTCCCATCTCAAATGCTGGTGTCTTTCTTTGTCTTTATGGTTTCTTTGAGCTCTGGTGCAGCTTGCTGCACTCCTGAAACCCTGCAGCTTTAGAGAGCTTATGGGGGTTTCCTGTCCGCAGACATCAGCAGAACTGGTTTCAATTTGATGCAGATTTAAACAAAGCTAGCCCTGCCAAGTTGGACAGAGAGTTACTTGCTTGAATTTCAAAATTCTGGCTTCTGGTTTGATTCTTGCTCCAGGCATTATTCCAGATCACACATCTGAAGAAAAAAGTATCTTCTCTGCCTGGCTGGGAGCCATGTCCAGGGCAATGCAGTATGATCTTTGCTGGGAGTACATTTCATTTGCAGCACTGATAGATGATGCACTCACTTGTGCACATGCTTTGATAGTAAATAGCATTTGTAATTTTTACTGCTTTGCGTAGTAGTGTAAAACACGCCTCAGTATCATTGATACGGATCAGGGAAGAATAATATTTATGTGGACTATATAGAACTACACATCCTGCTAATCATGCCGCAATGTTTTTATTTTATAGACTTTGTGTTCTAGTGGAATTCACATTGCAAGCTTTTTGCATTAATGCTGGGTTATATTAATCTGTCATCACTTGTTTAACAATAGCACTTCAGAAAAGATAATACAGTTTTCTGTGAGAACGTATACATCTCTATTTAGAAAAAACACAATGAGGGAGACCTTTATTCCAAAAAATAAAATCCTTGTAAACTGATTTTTTATTTTTCTGTGAACTATAAAACCATGAGGACGACTTTATCATATTTGCTATGAATTCAGCTTCTCTGTTAGCCCACCTCCTATTCCCATCAGGGCCGTGCTGTTCACGTACTGATGATAGGGGATAAACAATTTTTATTATTATGCTTATGATGCCTCTTATATAGAACAAGCATTCAGTACATACTCAGTAGTGGAGGACTGTTTCCAGACAGGTAAATTCTTTCAAAAAAGGAGAATCTTGCAGCCCAAGTTATTCTTTAAGACTTAACACAAATAGCTGTTGGTGACAATATTTACACCCCTACATGAGGATGTATTAACTGTGTAATCAGACTGGGCCTGATACTCATCTGATGCAGAGTCCAGCTCCTCAGAAGCAGTTAGTTATGTTACTGTGGCTGAGGGTCTCCAAAGCCCCTGAGTGCTCTCACTAAATCTGCTGGTCAGTAAGTAATAGTGTCCCTCACTTGTGTCTGATGTTCAAAGCTGGGCTCTTTCTGATCTCTCACTTTCCCCAAGTACCAATTTTGTTATTGATTCCAGTCTTTTAAAGCTGAAATCCTGGAGTTACCTGCTGAGTTAATGGGAATAGAGACAGAACTGACTTACTTAACACTTACCTTAAATATAAATTGCTCAGTCCTATTGGAAAGGAACTGGAATGCTGAATGGGTAAGAATGGAACTGGAATGCTGGATAAGAAAGTATTTTTCTTCGAGAGCTGTTTATATCTTGCAGCCATTTCTAATCTCAATTTCAGACTATACAGAATGTGAACAAGAAGTTTCAACATCAGACAATATGAAGAGAAGCATTTGTGTGACACTAATTTCCATAAAATAGTGCTCTTCAGTAGAGGTCACTACAGTGGATGGAAACAGCTCCCAGGACTCCTTAATATGTATTTGCACAACGGACCTCATAATGCTTGAGTAGCCAGTCTGTTTAATTAGTGGTATTTGAAAGATTTAATCTGTGTAATCAATATAATTTAAAAGGTCTATTGCTTATATTTGAAAGTCAATATGTTTGCTTTGTATGAGGAATTGTAATTGAAACTTATTTCCTTTTTCTATGGGTTTCTTGCTGTTTCATAATGGGCAGCTGCCAATGGAGAATGTCTCTAAGAGTGTGACTATGTCTGTACTTATAAACTGACCATGACCAGGGCTGGCCCCTGCTGCTGGAGTGACTGTATCCTGGCTATTAATGTTTTTGTTAACTTAAAAATATAGCTGCATCCAAAGAGCCTTCTGGGAATGGTGCCTTAATTTCTGCTTACTTTCCAAATTGGCTGGGAGAGCACTAAGTGGCTCTGGCTTTCTCTAACAGTTTCACAGTGCAGATAAATTAGTTTCTCCTCCATGAGTGCTTCTCCGTGCTAGTAAGTGCACCATATAGGTGCTGCTTGGGCTTTGTAAAATGTTGGTTTGTGTTTCTTGGTATTTCCTCTGGTACATTTTTGTAGGACAATGACTATCTCTGTAGTCTGAGATTGTGGAGTACACCTGATGCAGTCAAACTAGTGCAAGTCCACAGTGAGTTCAGGTGAGTGAGCTGTATGTGAAAACATTGCTTTGGAGATCGTTGCACTCACCCTTGCAGGCTGGTGGTGTAGGACTGGAATGTCACAGAGTTGAGTTCAGCAGACCTACTCACTATTAACTTTTATGGGTCTTCTCAGTGTTAAATGTTTGTAGCGATGGCATGATCACATCTCGCATTGAATGAATTGTCATGTCTGCTGTTTTTCAATGCTTGGTGGCACTTTGAGGCAGCTGAATGCTGCAGTAAAAATGCTGGAGTCAGCTGAAAGTATAGAGGGAATTTAGATAGGCAAAATGGGATCACTCAAGTTGCTTTTTGACCAAGAAATTAGGGTTCATGCTTCTACTTCTTCAATGGCACCATGGGACTTCATAAAACCCAAAGCGGTCGAGACCTCAGTTGTCTTTCTTTCTGCTGAAAGCTGGCAGCTACAGCAAGCACACCAGTCCTATTAGATTGTGCTGGAGCTTTGGGACAGAGTGGAGTCCAAAGGAGAGGAACCAGTTACTGAGATGTCAACAATGGTTGTGCAGCACTGTGGCTTCCACCTGGAGATTAACCTGCATGTCCTCACTTCACTTCTGAGGTCTGTCGCAGTCACACAACTGGGAAAAGTTTCCAGCAGTGTAACAGCTCAAAATAACAAAGCAATCTGTTTGAATACTGAGGGTGACTTGGAACACACTGGTAGTGCTTGCCTGTGGTTTATTTTATCACATAATTCTCCACATTAGATCTGCATGAAATTCAGTTTCTGATCCTGGCATAAACTTGCATTTCATATGATCACAGCCAATAACTGTGGAATCTGTTAGTATATCTCCAAGGTGCTTCATCCATATGCACAAAACCAAGGGCACTGTAGTTGTTTTAAAAACGTAAGAAGAAAAATTATAACCTTTTACAGTACAGCCTGTCTAAGAAGAGTTGCAAATTTTCCATCAAAACTAAATGAAAATGTTTATGTGAAATGTCTCCCTTCAAGAGGTTTTTTCTTTCTGTATACAAGCATCAACCGGGTCAAAACTGAAATGTTTCAGTTTGGGAAAGCTGCCAGTATTGAGTGGAGCACTCAGACAGCTCACGTCCCCATTTACCTCTAGGCAGTATCTGTTCCTGTCTCCAGGAGAGACAGGAGAGACTACTGTGCACTGCAGGAAAAATATTTCGACCAAATAACATTGTCTTTGTAAGGAAATGAAAGCTTAGACGACTCAAACTGCAGCTCCCAGGGCAGTAGTAATAGCTAGCAAGCATTTTGAGATAATTTCCTCCCTTCTTTTCTACATCTACCTTCTTCCCTTCCATCCTGTATTTCAGTGAATTCAAATTCTAAGGTTGCCTTTGCGTTTTGTATACTGGCAGATTTAGCTGCCGCATTCTTATCACAAAACACTTAAATATTCATGCTGCTTTTAATTTTAGTGCTGAGAAGCTCTAGTGGATATAGCGATGCAGGAATTTGGGTTCAGAAGATGGAAGACTTCCTATGCTTCAGCTACGTGTGAAGATTTATCAGACAGGCTCCAAAAGGAGCAAAGCTGACTGGAGTACTACTTTAAATGATCTATTTCAGTAAATACACAGTCAGGATCTTTAAAGGACTAAGCGTACATGTTATGTGTCTGATGTCTAGAATAGAGCTTGAAATACTGTTCATTCAGGATGAGAACAGGTATTAACAGATCTGTAGTACTACAATGTATGCATATATACACATCAGCAGAGCTCTTTGCTTGAATTGCCAAAAAAGAAGTGTAATAATGCAACATATTAAAAATGGTCTTGATGTTATTCCAAGTGGGATTTATTGCATTTAAAGGAATTTAAGTGAATTATCTGTGCATTTCTTATTTCCCTGTGTGCTGGCAGTAGGCAGCCTGTCTTTCATTGCAGGCATTTGGTTGATTAATTGGCCCCTTGCTTGATCTGGATTTTTTTTCTGTATAACTTATTCTAGTACTTTTCCTTTTTAATATTGTAACATCAGATTTGCTCAAGGTCTATGAACTAATGTGCATTAAAACTCAAGCAGCAGCAGCCCTTAATGCATAATTGATCTACCAGTAGGACACAAAAAACTGATTCTGGTTCCTAGATAGGAAATGCCTTCATTTTTTTGTTCTGTGCTAGTAGTCTGAGCTCTTAAATCTATTTTAAATTAAAGTGAATAGGCTACTGGAAACTGACAAATTATCCATGGTAATAAATTATTTAAGAGATTAATTTGATGTCTGAGCCATAATGATTTTTATACACAAACACACACACTGTTCGATGCATTCTTTTTAGATTTTGATGCAGTTTTGTTCATTTGCATGTGAAAATACCTTATATCTAGCAAATGTTGCACACTTCAGATTTGCATTTGTCTCTTGCTGTGACCCCACACCTGTTAGTACCTAACAGAAGACTTTGCTTACTTAATCTATTTTTTGTAGAAGTGTGAGAGCTTTGTCACATGCTCTTCAGATACCCTGAACAACTGCATCCCTTTGCTAATGGACAGGTTGGGAAAGACCATGTCTACTTACATTAACATTGCCTCTGATTTTGCTTCAGTTTGTCAACACTGCTTTTCTTGGTTGTTGAGGAATGACTCTTCACTGTTCAGTTAAGGGGGGGCAGAAGCTTGTTTAAGGTTTAATGTTCAATGATATTCTCACTGAAGTGAGGAGTTCTGTGTTTTCAGGCTCCTTTTGAGGTACACATGGCAGTCACAGCAGGGGCATTTGCAGCTGTAGCATGAATAAGTGGATAACGGTTGCAGGGTTGTGTGACTAATAGCATGTATGTGCCGAATGGCATGGCATGATGCAGCGAAGGCTGGTGATGAATGGGAAGCAAGTGGAAGCCGACAGGGTGTCTCTCCTTTCCATTAAGTCCATTCAGGACTTAATGTCCAGGCATTAAGTCCATACAGTTTGAGATACTGTATGTCCTCGTCCCTGTACTGGGGTTTTAATGCTGTTAGTATCAACCTCTAACAGTGGAATGACAGTAATATAACAAAGCAGAAAATTTAAGTCATGCTGTAGATGAGGCTGCAGATCAGAAGGTAGCCAAATAAGAAAAGTAGTAAGGAAGAAAGAGGAAGTAGGATCTTTATGTTCCCATTCTTAAACTGTCCGTAAAATTATGCTATACTCTTTTAGTATACTGTATTGGACTTAAAAAGCTACAATTTGAATAATGTTTTAACAGTACAGCAATAACCGTTTTGCAAACTACAGTTATAAACATTTGAAGACGTTATATATGTAACAGCAATATCTTTCGTTAAACAATGCTATATTTGGAAAAAGATATTCTTTAAGATGCAACTGCATGCTATTAGGTTGGAAGAGCTAAGAGCATGGTAGTAAATGGTCAGTCTTAAAATGAAAATTGAACTTCTATCCTAGAGGTTTTGCTAATAAATGGAGTTATTCTGAGTGTTGCAGTCCTGCACCAGTTTGTGAGCTGCCTGTGTTGCCCTCTGACATTTCTGAAAAGCTGGGCTCACAGGTGTGTGTTGAGCCAAAATAGGGGAGCAACTTGCTCCCAACCTTTGGAAAATAAGCCTGGTCACTGTTGTGGAGACAGCTTGGCAATTACTACGTTTTGTAAATCCTGGTTCAGAGAGTATGGTGCATGAAATTTCAGGGTTTTCAAGCAAAGTAGTCTTTGTCTAGGTGGAGTAAGCCATGAAAGTTTCCGGCAGTCACTTGTGTTGGGAAGATGAATGATCTCAAGCAAGCAAAGCATTTTGAGTATATTACACAGGGTAAATATTAACAGATACCTGAAAATCAGGGGGTTTTTTATTTAGTTTGAGAAGCCTGTCATCACATTGGCTGCTTTGGCTGGTGATGAACTTCAAAAATAGCACAGCTTTGGGAAGTGAAGGGTTTTTGGAAAATACCAGCTAAAAAGATCCTATGTAACCTCAGTGATTTTATATTTCTTTTCAGTGCCTGACTGATTTGGAACTGTGCATTCTTATGTGGTTTTCTTATAGTCAGAAGATTTGTGTTTTGATTTGCGCCCTTGTCCCTGGTGCAGTCACTGGGCACCACCGAAAAGGGCCTGGCTGTGGCTTCTGTCCTCCCTTCAGGTATTTATATATATATTGATACGATCCCCCTGAGTTTTCTCTCCTCCATGCTGGACATTCCCAGCTCTCTCAGCCTCTGTTCATATGAAGGATGCTCCAATGCCTTAGTCATCTTCGTGGCCCTTTGATGGACTTGCTCCAGTATGTCCCTGCCTGGTTTATACTGGGGAGCCCAGCACTGAACCCAGAGTTTTGTATGGTTTCAGAACTCAGTTCTTTTCTGTGTGGGTATCTATGCAACCTGGACTGAAGCTACTGTTATTTTCTTTTGCTAAGAAGGGATTTACATGGATTCTAGTTTTATCTTAGCAAGAAGAGATTTGCATTTCTGTACTCGATCTTCCAACTCATTGGATATGATTTTTCAAGAATTCCAAAAGTGTGATTTTAGGACAGACTATAGCATCACACTTCTTCATTACTGACATATCCTGTTAGCACAATAAACAAATTAGCTTTGTCCTAGATATGTATGAAAAAGCAAATAATTATTTATTTGCCCAGTCACTGTGAATCTTTGTTTTTTATTGGCAGGGTTTCCTCAGTAGCAGCTAACAAAGAGACAGCCATGCTTATATGGCTTTAAAAAGACGGGATTGATGTCTGAAGTTAGAATTCAGCAGCAGTGATTGATGATCCTCTAGAGTAATAATCAGAATGACAATTTTTCCTTAAACAGTATTGAAATTTCTTGGGCTCCCAGGAGCCTTTTATGTGTGTGTATCACCAGCAGGCATTCAGGAGTGCGGAAGAAGGGGGAAGCTGAACTTCAGTTACCTCATAAGAAACCATATCTTTTCAAGACACAAAGGGCTGTTTGAGATAAAGCATAGCTGAGCAGTTCAGACTAAGAGTTTCTTGAAGCTGAAAGGCTGAAATAAATCTCCATTCTATACTATGAAAAAGACATTTGAGCACTTTTTGGAACTGGAAATAGTTCTGTACTTTTGGGAACTGACCTCTTGAAAATTTTTATGCCGCATAGTTCACGATACCTCTACTTTTAATAAAACATAATACTTATTACTGGATCTCAAGGCAGTTATTCAATTTCCCCAGTAATTTAAAGCTTAATTATTCTACATTCTAGATCTCAGTGGCTGTCATCAGCTGAATTTTCTTAAATCAGTATCCCACCAATTTTACAGTTCAGTTAAATTCTCAGGACTCTCATTTGCATGGAGTGACAGATTAAAATTGGATGGCTAAAATGATTACTGCTCTTAGTGTCTGCTGTAGCAATGGAGATTGAGTCTTCATAGTATAAGAAAACATATGGCTTGTGAAATAACTCTTGAATCACTACAGTTTTCAGTCTATTGTATTATTGTAAATTGAAACTGATAAAGTGTAATCCAATTTTAAAGCATTCTGTCTGAAACAGAGAGTTGTATTTTTGGAGGAGCTTTGGATAATAAATTGTAGAAAGTGTTTAGCAAGTTCTCAATTTACAGGAAAAAAAAAAAAGTGAATATTCTGGTTGAAGAATTGTATCTTTTAACTCATTTGCAATGCCATTTGTGGGCATTGCAAAGCTGTGCAGTGCTGTTCAAAAGTTGCCACAACAAGGAAACTTGAATTTCTGCCTCTGTGCAGAATCTCTGTTCACCCTATCCAGACCGGCACCCCATTGCCAGGACCGGTATACTGATATACTAAAGATAGTCACTTCAAATACAGCTTCTTGCGAATTTTGGCTGAAGCCAACTCAGAACTAAATATCCGTAGGTTGGCTCTGGTTCTTCAGGGAAATTGTTAGTTGCTGTGATTGATAGGCAAAAAAATATATGGAAGGCATAAGATATGGTATTTACTTACTCTATTTGAGTTTAGGTCTGCAAAATTAGTCATGACATGACTATAAAACATGGGTCCTCCATGTAGAAATATTTTACATGTCTCTTTCTCTGCCTTTCTGTGCAAGTTTTGAAGAGGGGAGAGAAAAGGTACATGATGAATATGTTTTTCTCTTGTGCACCGTAGCAATATCTTGATATCCTTCACTGAATTACTTTCAGTTTAGTCTCTCCTCTTTTCTTCTGCTCCTCGCTTTTGCCTTATTCTATGGTTTCTGCCTTGTCATTGTTTCTTAAGTCATTGTCTTAACATTATCCACAGGTTTCCATTCCTTCCTTCTGCTGTGAAGGAAATGTGAGACAGCACAAGAAATCATATTTTGGTTCAATAAAATAGAACAGATAACTGTAGCTCAATTAAGGCAATTCTAGACATGGTGCTATATAGCCTACTTACATCATGGCAGTAATCCTGTGGTCTGTGGTCTTGGCAGACACCAAGGGCTGTTCAGGCATCAGAGTAGCCTCAGTGACAGAAAGAGGGTGACTTCAGGATGTGGGTGGTACAAGCTGAGATGCTGGTGTGGCATTTCATCTCCTTCTATATAGTCCCTGGCCAAACACCTCTGCCTTTAGGAACTTGAATACGGAGTTTTTATGAACAGTGATTTTCTACATTATTTTTATTTCACCAGTATTGTGAAGGTATTCTTAATATATTTACGCACAGGAGTTTGCACTACAGTGTTATTTCCATTTGTCTGTAATGTTAATCTAATAAGACATTCACAAGCTGTCTGGAAATGGATATTTTTTCCCCAAATAGAATTTCTGTAGAAGAAATTACCATCTGATAATTGCATATTGTAAAGAATGATTTTCATAACAGGGAAATAAAATGGATAGAAGAACCTGCTTCTACCATCTTTCTTACTGTTGTTCTGGCTTTTCTAATCTGGAAAACAGCATCACACTTTGAAAAAGTTTTGGTGTTTTTCCCCCTTTAAATATCTCACATTCCAAATGAAGTGCTACTTAGAATTAAAAAAGTGACAGTGTTGGTAGTTGAAAAAAGAATTGTCCTTGGAAATCAGCATTTTTCATTTCCTTTTTTAAATCAAAGCCTTTATTTTTCCAGGTTGAAACTAAACAAGTGAGCCAAAGGAAATAAAAAAATACCCAAAAGCCCAAGCCCCTGTCAAAACAAGCAAAAATTGCTAAACGATTTTCACACAATTTCTAATTAAAACACTAAAAAATATAAAGCCAAAACCTCTTGAGGTTAATTTGCAAAAATAAAGTAATTTCTAATGAAAATGAGAGGGTTTGTACAAAATATTTTCTTTATGAAGGCAATCTAATAAAAAAAAAAGAAAAAAGATCATGATCTGAGCCTCTTATCCAAATAATGGAAGTACAAAATCTATGTAGATTTTTTATTATATTTATATATAAACATGCAGACGTATGTGATCAGATGGCTTTTACAGCCCTATCCACCTAATTAATTTAACCAATTTTTTTTTTTTTAATGAGTAGCATATTGAAATGAAAGATGGAAGATTATTTGAAATTAAAACAGATATTTCAATAAAAAGAGCAATATTCTCACTGGATGGATACCATCTCCTCATCTCATTCAATTTAGCATATTTCTGTATGAGCTGTAAGATAAAATGACTAATAGAAATTAAAAGGAAGATTGCCAAAAGTCAAATTGCTTCACTGGAAGCTTCTTAGCAAAATGACAACATCCAGTTCTAGATAATTAAATCTTATTTTGTAGGAATGTCATTGAATGATGTTAATTTGCCTTTAGGTAGTGCGCTTTTGGTTGAACACAGTAACAAATTTATTTGGGCACACTTTATCTTAGAAATGGTTCAACATTGTTTAAAAAAATTAAAAGCTCAGGCTAGGAGAGAACAATGTCATAGTATTACTAAGGGAAATCACTGACACAGCTATTCCAAGGATCAAGCAAAATTTCAGCAACATTGAAATCTGAATTTTTTCTTGGATCTGAACCTTAAAGAGCTTTAGCACAGAAGGAGAAAGGTGAAGTCTCCTGTTGTTACAGACAATATGATGCTTAACTTCCTCATGATTTAGTAATCTTTGTCTCAAAATGTGTTAAGGTTGTATATTCCCACCACTAGAATTATTGGATGTTTGATGATTCAAAGCTGTCTACCACTTTCCAGTCTAGCTGTGTTCATGGTGCGCTTTTTCTCATTTGTTTAGATGTCAGTGTTTTTGTTTGTTTTGGAAGGGTCTTTCCTTACCTGTTGTTTATTCTCCATAGTGTGTTTGTAGGTAGCATCTGCCTTCCAGTATTTGTTTTCATAAACAAATCAATCCAAAGTTTTTAGACTCCACAGATTCATTTTTCAGTTTCTTTATCATCTTAACATACCACTGGATAGTATCTCAGTCTAAAGTCATGCCTTAAGCACAGGTGATCAGTCTTGCCATGCAAGTTGTTTTATTTGAGACATTGTGATTAGCCTTTTCAAGGATGGATGCCTGCAGGAAGTTTGGTATTAGGAATGCCTTGTTATTTTATACCTGCAGTGAAAGTTATAGTTTGGGAGCAAGACATGGGTTTCCTTTCCTGATGTGGATGAAAGTGGCTCTTGGTTCCTCTGATAATTCAACTCCTGGAGTACTAAAAAAGTGGAATATTCCTTCTAATCAGAGCCTTTTCTTTCTGTGATTTTCCAGTTTTCTGTTTAACGTGCTAAAAATTAAGTTTAGTCATGCAGCATCTTGCATTAGATAGAATGTTTCAGTATCCTTCTAGTGGAACTTTCCATTATGAAGATACTATTTTGGTTCATCATAAATGATTTTTTTTCTTTTTTTTTCCTGAAGTACTTGACTTTTTGGAATAGCTGAAGGAGGTCTGAATTTATTATCTTCAGGAATAACTCTTAAGTGACATTTAAGATATTCATAGTTTAATATGCTAGCTTTAAACTCATAATTTTTGTTATGAAGATTAAAATTTGCACAGTTTTGACTCTGTAGCCTCTTGCTGCCTGCAGATGAGGCCTGATTTCATCACAGCACTCAAGCACAGTATTAAGTATAGCATATGAGTGTGTCCATTATATTTGCCTAGAAGCTCTTTCGAAGGATGCCTCTAGACTGACTGCAAAACCAGTTTCACTGCTCATAAGAACAACAAACCCTCAAACACAACCCCAGACCATATGTGCCCAAGCACTCTTGCAGTGTTAGTATGCAGCAAGATGTTTATAGATGTGCTGTTTGCAAGTGATGTGCATGCTTGTGAGTCCCTGATGTGGCTGGGCTGCCAGTGTACCTCTGGGCACACAGCCATCCCAGCAGCTTCTAGGACTTCACTTCTAAGAGCTGTGCAAACAAATTTGACTCTGCTATTGACTTCAGCTGGCAGGGCTAATTCTTTAAAAAACTTCAGAGGTTAAAATGTAGACATGATACCCAAGGATTGGAGAGGGCTGTGGCCTTTAAGAAGTTCTTTAATTTTTTGCATTTGGTAATGATGAAAAGGTGGGTCATTTTTATTTTCTCTGTGATAACAGTTCTGACACCACTAAGAAGACTCACACTGATTTCAGTAGGAATTTGACGCTTTCCTCTCTTAGGTACTGTTGACAATGTCGTACACTGATTTTGCTGTCATTACATGTGCCCTAAGAGTTTCTGCTGGCCACAGCAGAGATGGGAACCTCTGTGGAACCCTGAGAGCTGGGTCAAGTGACAGCTAAGCCCAGCACAAGGTGGCATGTGGTTCCCAGAAAGTAGAAACCTGGCTTCTTAGCAAAGGGTGGTAGCAGACAACAGCAGCTGGGTCCTTGGAGAGGAATCTTGTAGAGATAGGTTGTATAAAATACGTCATGCTGCCCAAATTATGTCATGTGTCAGGGATGTAAAACTGCTGTGCTATGAGTGAGCAGAGCCATGTTATCAGAGATGGAAAGTTAGCAAGGCAGTTTGCTTGGGATCATTCTCCAATACTGGCTTATAGATGTTTGAGGAAACGTCAGTTACTTCCGTGTACTGGTAGTCACCCAGTCCTGTAAACAGTAGTGTAGGGGTCTGCCTGTT